>JADRCD010218479.1:0-18875 GCA_019843815.1 Montemys delectorum | reverse complement strand
CAAGTACAATATTGAATAGGTAGGGAGAGAGTGGGCAGCCTTGTCTAATCCCTCATTTTAGTGGGATTGCTTCAAGTTTCTCTCCATTTAGTTTGATGTTGGCTACTGGTTTCCTGTATATTGCTTTTACTATGTTCAAGTATGGGTCTTGAATTCCTGATCTTTCCAAGACTTTTATCATGAAGGGATGTTGGATTTTGTCAAATGCTTTCTTAGCATCAAGTGAGATGATCATATGGTTTTTTTCTTTGAGTTTATATATGTAGTGAATTACGTTGATGGATTTCCATATATTGAACCATCCCTGCATCCCTGGGATGAAGCCTACTTGATCATGGTGAATGATCGTTTTGATGTGTTCTTTGATTCTGTTTGCAAGAATTTTGTTGAGTATTTTTGCATCGATATTCATAAGGGAAATTGGTCTGAAATTTTCTTTCTTTGTTAGGTCTTTGTGTGGTTTAGGTATAAGAGTAATTGTAGCTTCATAGAACGAATTGGGTAGAGTACCTTCAGGTTCTATTTTGTTGAATAATTTGAGGAGTATTGGTATTAGGTCTTCTTTGAAGGTTTGATAAAACTCTGCACTAAAACCATCTGGTCCTGGGCTTTTTTTGGTTGGGAGACTATTAATGACTGTTTCTATATCATTAGCAGATATAGAACTGTTTAGATCGTTGATCTGATCTTGATTTAACTTTGGTACCTGGTATCTGTCTAGAAAATTGTCCATTTCATCCAGGTTTTCCAGTTTTGTTGAGTATAGGCTTTTGTAATAGGATCTCATGATATTTTGGATTTCCACAATGTCTGTTGTTATGTCTCCTTTATCATTTCTGATCTTGTTAATTAGTAAACTATCTCTGTGTCCCCTTGTTAGTCTAGCTAAGGGTTTATCTATTTTGTTGACTTTCTCAAAGAACCAGCTCCTGGTTTGGTTGATTCTTTGTATAGTTCTTTTTGTTTCTATTTGGTTGATTTCAGCCCTGAGTTTGATTATTTCTTGCCTTTGACTCCTCTTGGGTGAATTTGCTTCTTTTTGTTCTAGCGCTTTCAGTTGTGCTGTCAAATTGCTGGTGTATGCTCTCTCCAGTTTCTTTTTGGAGGCACTTAAAGCTATGAGTTTTCCTCTTAGGACTGCTTTCATTGTGTCCCATAGGTTTGGGTATGTTGTGGATTCATTTTCATTAAACTCTAGAAAGTCTTGAATTTCTTTCTTTATTTCTTCCTTGACCAAGTTATCATTGAGTAGAGTGTTGTTGAGCTTACACGTGTATGTGGGCATTCTACTGTTTATGTTGTTATTGAGGAGCAGTCTTAGACCATGGTGATCTGATAGGATACAAGGGATTATTTCACTCTTCTTGTATCTGTGGAGGCCTACTTTGTGACCAATTATATGGTAAATTTTGGAGAAGGTACCATGAGGTGCTGAGAAGAAGGTATATCCTTTTTTTTAGGATAAAAAGTTCTATAGATATCTGTTAGATCCATCTGTTTCATAACTTCCGTTAGTCTCACTGTGTCCTTGTTTAATTTCTGTTTCCATGATCTGTCCATTGCAGAGAGTGGGGTGTTGAAATCACCCACTACTATTGTGTGCGTTGTAATGTGTGCTTTGAGCTTTAGTAAAGTTTCTTTTATGAATGTAGATGTCCTTGCATTTGGAGCATAGAGGTTCAGAATTGAGAGTTCATCTTGGTAGATCATACCTTTGATGAATATAAAGTGTCCCTCCTTATCTTTTTTGATCACTTTAGGGTGAAAGTCGATTTTATTTGATATTAGAATGGCTACTCCAGCTTTTTTATTGGGACCATTGGCTTGGAGAATTGTTTTCCAGCCTTTTATTCTGAGGTAGTGTCTGTCTTTATCACTGAGGTGGGTTTCCTGTATGCAGCAAAATGTTGGGTCCTGTTTAGGTACCCAATCTGATAGTCTATGTCTTTTTATTGGTGAGTTGAGTCCATTGATGTTGATAGATATTAAGGAAAAGTAATTGTTGCTTCCTGTTACTTTTGTAGTTAGAGCTGGCATTCCATTCATGCCTCTATCTTCTTTTAGTTTTGTTGGAAGATTACATTTTTGCTGTTTCAGAGATGTAGTTCCCCTCTTTGTGTTGGGGTTTTCTACTTAATACCCTTTGAAGGGCTGGATTTGTGGAAACATATTGTGTGAATTTGGTTTTGTCATGGAATACTTTGGTTTCTCCATCTATGGTGATTGAGAGTTTTGCTGGGTGTAGTAGTCTAGGCTGGCATTTGTGTTCTCTTCGGGTCTGCATGATATCTGCCCAGGATCTTCTAGCTTTCATAGTCTCTGGTGAGAAGTCTGGTGTAATTCTGAGAAGCCTGCCTTTATATGTTACTTGACATTTTTCCCTTACTGCTTTTAGTATTCTTTCTTTGTTTTGTGCATTTGGTGTTTTGACTATTATGTGGCGGGAGGAATTTCTTTTCTGGTCCAGTCTATTTGGAGTTCTGTAGGCTTCTTGTATGTTCATGGGCAATTCTTTCTTTAGGTTAGGGAAGTTTTCTTCTATAATTTTATTGAAGATATTTACTGGTCCTTTAAGTTGGAGGTCTTCACTTTCTTCTATACCTATTATCCTTAGGTTTGGTCTTCTCATTGTGTCCTGGATTTCCTCGATGTTTTGGGTTAGGGTCTTTTTGCATTTTGCATTTTCTTTGATTGTTCTGTCAATGTTGTCCATGTTATCTTCTGCCCCTGAGATTCTCTCTTCTATCTCTCGTATTCTGTTGGTGATGCTTGCATCTACATTTTCTGACTTTTTTCCTAAGATTTCTAACTCCAGGGTTGTCTCCTTTTGTGATTTCTTTATTGTTTCTACTTCCATTTTTAGGTCCTGAATGGTTTTATTCAGGTCCTTCACCTGTTTGTTTGTGTTTTCCTGTAATTCCTTAAGGGATTTTTGGGTTTGCTCTTTAAGGGCTTCTATTTGTTTACTTGTGATCTCCTGTAATTCTTTATGGGATTTTTTTGTTTCCTCTTTAAGGGCTACAAGCCCTCTCTTTATCTGTTTTCTCCTGTATTTCTTTAAGGGAGTTATTCATGTCCTTCTTATGTTCCTCTATCAGCATTGTGAGATGAGTTTTTAGATCCAAATCTTGCTTTTCTGGTGTTTTGGGATATCCAGGGCTTGCTGAGGTGGGAGTACTAGGTTCTGGTGAAGCCAAGCAGTCTTAGTTTCTGTTGGTAGGATTCTTGAGTTTGCCTTTTGCCATCTCTTGATCTCTGGTATTAGAAGTTCTTGGTGTCTTAGACCTTGATCTTTCCTTGCTGCCCTGCCCTTCCACTCCTGTGGCCTGTGCTTCCCAGCTGGTCCTGCCTGAGTACTTGGTCTGAAGCTTGTCCTAGAGGGAAGTTCTGTGCTCCCAGGGAGGGGGCAGTGATGTTCGCTGATCCAGCTCTGTCCCTTGGAAGCTAAGAGGCTACAGTCCCTGCAATCTTGCGACTCCCCTGCACTTCCTGAGGCCTATGCCTCCAGGCTGGTCCTGCCCTAGCAAGACCCCAGAGGAAAAAAATCTTGACTTGAAATTTTAATGATATAAAATAATTACAAGTGCTCTAATCAGTGGTTGAATATATATGTCTTAGATAATATCTAAATATGTATAAGATGCCTTATAGATAAATTAAGAAATTTTAAGTAATTACTTTTATCATAAAATGTGGAATTTTTTTATATGCATGACAAATTTATAGTACAATCATGGTGTCTCTATCACAAAACGTTCACACTGCACGTGTAAAATAAAATAATTTACTAAAGAGCAGAATATTAGTAGAATACATGTAGATATTTTCTGCAGAATAAATAGAACTTAATTTAGGAGGGAGATCAACAAATTTAACGTATTTGATTCATAAACTTAAAAGATTTGCCATCTTTAAATAAATTTAAATGTAATGCTGTGGTATTTATTCAGAAAATTCTTACTATAAAAATTATGACTTCTTGCCTTAATTGATTACCTTGGTTTCCCTTCTGTTGATGTGACAGGATATCCAGCTAAAAGCAGCTTCTGGAAGGAAGAGTTCATTTGGTTCATAGTTGCAGGTCACAGTCCATGGTAGCAAGAAAGCCACAGAGGCAGGAGCTTGGGGGATCTGGTCACATCATATCCATGTGAGCAATGAGAAACACAAGCTAATGTTTGCCTCACTTTCTCCGTTTCATGCAGGCCTCAAGAATTTTTCCAGGGAGTCATCCCACACATGTTCAAGATGATTGTCCTGTATAAATTAATGTAATCCAAATAAAAAATGAATCCTACACATTCATATACAGGTCTAGTTTTCCAGCTGATTCTGGATTCTTTTGAGTTGCAAATTTACATTAATCATCAAAATTACCTATAATACGTCATCTAAGTTATATTTACTAATTATTTTTGATAAATACATAGGCCAGTATGCTTTGCTTCTATGAAATTACTATGAAAAATATTTTGATAATAAATATGAACTGTGAATTTCACAACTTTAGGTCTGATAGGAATTTCAGTTACACATAACAAGTTCTGTGATGAGTTATATAATTGATATATCTACATCTATTATTAGCCTATATGTATGTTTTCTGTATATTTAAAATAATTAGATAACTTCCAAGAACAGGTGACTCAAGTTTCTTCAGTTATCATTATTTCTCCATGTCTCTCCCAATACAAACATCTGGTGGACTGGTCAACTTTTTGATCATTGACAAGCCTGTGTCTGACCATCACATCCTCACTCTATCTGAATGTAGATATCTGCAGCAGTGAATTTGGCTCAGAAGTAAATGGGACAGAGTATGAGAAAAAAAAAAAAAAAAAAAAAAAACAGAGCATCTTCCCAGAGGTAAAAATGTTGAAGAGTGCATTTGATCAGCCACTCTTGCCGGAATCTGTCGGGTCAGAAAGAGTGGTTTGTCCTAGTGTAGTGACTCTGCATGATTTGACACAATCAAAGACTTAGAAAAAAAAGATTGGAAAGTGATTATAAAATCCAGGTAAGAAGTAGGTGGCTAGCTAGACCTTTCATAATGGGTACATAATAGACAGATACTTTGCTTTTTTAAATTCTCAACAAAGTTGTGGAAAGAACATTGTAAAGATACAAACTGAGTCCATGAAAGAGACACACATAAGCTTCAGAAGGGCAGAAATAAAACAAGTTTGGATCTTTAATATGTGCCTGAGAGGGCTTTGTGATAAAGATTTGGCCCCTAACTTGTGATATCTAGAGGTAGTAGAACTTATTTCAATTCTGAAATATTGAGTTGTTGGAGATTCACCATAAATTTCAATGTGATATCTGTTCTCTCCTCTTCCTTAAGTTCTTTGCCTTCCAAATACAATGATACAAGCTGTATTTTCTACCACATGCTCACATGAGGATGTACTGTGGTACTACATGCCTCACTGTAACAGGGCCAAGATGGTAGGCTGAAATCTTCAACCTGAGAACCCAACAGATTCTATTTTAATTTCTATATTTCAATATTTTACACTTAAAGTAATAGCAGATATCTAAAACACATCATCTGTGGGCATCAATCAGTCACTCTCCTGTTATAGCTCCTCTTATTCATGGTCCCACGAACACAGCAGCCTAAGTTGCAGTGGGTTATTGTATTCATGATCTTCCTACTGAGGCATATTTACTTATCATTGATTGTCATATTTGCACTAACTTGAGACAAACTTTGAGTCTTAAGGTTCTGATAGATATAAAACAGCATTTCAACCTGACACCTAACCACAGGAGGATCACACGAGTTTCATTTGCTATAGTTAGAGGCAAATGTTTGCCTAACTAGAGTTCACATTTTCGGTATACGATTTAACCTTGCATGCCTGTGCTGTTTCTGTTGGCATTATGACCTATGAACTCACATGGAGCCAGATTCCACACTGCCACTCATAGCATTCTCAGATCACAGCATGCATTTTTTTTCAGTTATAAAAATAAGAGGAAACTCCTTTCTGCCTCTGGGTGAGATCAGAGTAATGTTAAGATAGAAAATAAAAATCTATGAAGATCTACAAGGAAAGACAAAACAAGAGGGGAGAGAGGGGAAGTGAAGTGCAAAAAAGCAAATAACATGTGGGTATTTAAATCATACTAAAAAAATCACAACTTTCTTTTTTATTAGATATTTTCTTTATTTACATGTCATATCATATCTCCTTTCCCAGTTTCCCCTCCAAAAAATAAAAAATAAAAAATAATAAAATAAAATAAAATAACCCCAAAACCAAAAAACAATTCTTGTTCTCTCCCCACTCCGCCTGCTCATCAACCCACCCTCTACCACTTCCTGGCCCTGGTATTCCCCTACACTGGGGCATAGAAACTTCACAGGGCCAAGGGCCTCTCCTCCCATTGATGACTGATTTGACCATCCTCCACTATACATATGCTGCTGGAGGCATTAGTCCTACCATGTGTACTCCTTGGTTGGTAGTTTAGTCCCTGGGAGCTCTGAGGGAACTGGTTAGTTCATATTGTTGTTTGTCCTAAGGGGCTACAAATCCCTCAGATCCTTGGGTCCTCTCTCTAACTCCTTCATTGGACCACAGCCAATGGATGGCTGTGAGCCTCTATTTCCATATTAGTCAGGCACTGGCAGAGCCTCTCAGGAGACAGCTATATCAGGCTCCTGTCAGCCAGCACTTGCCGGCATCCACAATAGTGTCTGGATTTGATGATTGAATACGAAAAGGATTCCCAGGTGGAACAGTCTCTGGATTGTCCTTCCTTCAGTCTCTGCTCCATAGTTAATCTCTGCAACTCCTTCCATGGGTATTTTGTACCCCCTTTTAAGATGGAATGAAGTAGCCACACTTTGGTCTTCCTTTTTCTTGAGTTTCTTGTGGTTTGTGGATTGTACTTTGTGTATTCCGATCTTCTGGGCTAATATCCACTTATCAGAGAATGCATACCATGTGTGATCTTTTGTGATTGGGTTACCTCACTCAGGATGATATTCTCCAGATCCATCCATTTCCCTAAGAATTTCATAAATTCATTATTTTTAATAGCTGAGTAGTACTCCATTGTGTAGATGTATCACATTTTCTGGATCCATGCCTCTGTTGAGGGACATATGATTTTTTTTCCAGTTTCTGGCTATTATAAATAAGGCTGCTATGAACATGGTGGAGCATGTGTCCTTATTACATGTTGGAGCATCTTCTGGGTATATGCCCACGAGTGGTATAGCTGGGTCCTCTGGTAGTACTATGTCCAGTATCCAGAGGAACCACCAAACTGATTTCCAGAGTGGTTGTACCAACTTGCAATCCCACCAACAATGAAGGAGTGTTCCTCTTTCTCCACAACCTTTCCAGCATCTGCTGTCATCTGAGTTTTCAATCCTAGCCATTCTGGTTAGTGTGAGGTGGAATCTCAGAGTTGTTTTGATTTGCATTTCCCTGATGACTAAGAATGTTCCATTGCATTGCATGGCTTTGTTTTACTTTGGTCAATTTTACAATATATTTTTTGTGACCACACCCTTTAGTGGGATAAACATTTCAAGTTTTTTTATCAGACATCCATGATCATGTAGCTCAGACTCCATAGGGATGTTATTCTAAGTAGTCATCAAATAATCCCACAGGTGTTGTTCTCATACTGTGTATTTATGCAGATATCTGCCCTGGTGCTCCCTAAGGAAAACTAAACTTAATGTAATGTTTACTAAACTAACAGTGTGCTCAACAGAGAATCAGAAAGGAAACACTTGTTACATCTCTAGACTTAAATTCACAAATACAAAGGATATATGGAATTTTAGAGCCTCACATATATTATAATTCTTTTGAAACAATAAAATGTTGATAAATTATTTAAAGAAGTGTACCTATATTATGCATGGAGACAGATTCCTCAGCTCCATCATATAGGTGCTAGAATTTGCAGCAGACCTGAACCTTCAAAATGGCTATATTCTAGATATCAGAGGAAGCTCATCTATTCCAACCAGAAAGGGAAATTCCTATATTGCTGCACACACACAAATTTTGCCAAATCCAACTAAATTAACTAAAGTAAATTCCTCAAGACAGACCAGTGTAAGCATTGTTGCAATGTTTTCTCCTAGACAGGAAAACTCAGGCAAAGAAATACAAGTGGCTAGTCTAAGGTCATAGAAGGCATAAAGGCACAGACCACATTCCTAATCTCAGAAGTCTGGATTTATCAACCTCAATATCTGAAGCTAGAGTGAAGAAAATTCATATTTGCTATTTAAAAGTATTTATGTGAAGAACAAGGGCTATTTTTGGTTGTGATTTCATTGATTCTGTCAACAGCTTTTGGCAAATGGCCCTTTTCACAATATTAGTTCAAAGTGTCACAGGGTTATGTGTTCCTTTTTGTTTAGTTCCAGACATTTTCAAGTTTCTTTCCTGTTCCATTTATAATTCAGTAATGAGTTTTAATATTGATGTGCTTGTGTATTGCTAGAGATTTGTTTACAGTCAATTTTATGTTTTGTTGCATTGTGGTCATAGGCTATAGGGAGAATTGTATCAACATTTTTTAATTTATAAAAATCTGTGTCCCAGCATTGGTTTATTTTAGAGACTTACTATGTGTTGTTGAATAAAATGTGTGTTTTTCAGTGTTCAGATGTAGTAATTGGTAGACATCTGGTAAGTTCATTTGATATAGGAAGCCACATTATAATCTTTTTGTTTTGTTTTCTAAGTGCTTTACGTTTCATTGTGAAAGGACACCATAGAACTCCTGCAGAGAGTGGGAGAGACACTTCCCAGTCAGTATATTTAAAAATCTTTGACTTTCAAAAGTTTAGTATATTTGAAAATGTACTTATCAGTGATAATTTGTACTATAATGAATGATGCTTTGAACTTTTAAGATTTTTCTTTTGTCTTCAGCATCTCAACTTCCCACTCCCATGAGCTAAAGGGATGATACAGCCCTGATATTTGCAATGGGGTCTTGAGACTCATGTAATAGATGACACTCTGGGCTCCCTACTTCCTGGGGACATATAGTGGGGTTTGGGAAAAGTGGGACTGTTCCTTATGCTTTGGAAGGGTAAAAGGAGATCAAAGCAATTTTTAAAAAATAGATATCTTGAGGAAGAAGACATGAGATGGAGAGATTGCTCATTAGTTAAGAGACCCCTGATCTTCTATGCTCCTAGTTCAAGTCCCACTCCCACATTGCAGCTCATAACCACGAGTAGTCCCATAGGATCCAGTGCCCTCTTCTGGTGTGCAAATGTACATGTAGACATAGCACACCTACACATGAAATACATAAGTAAGCCTTAAAAGAAAGCAGGAAGTTTAAGAACAAACTGCTAACTGAGCAAATGCATCTCTTTACATAATATCAAGTGTATCTATTTTTGAAGCCATAGCATACCTCTCATATACATAAATATTTTGTTAGATTCAAACACTTAACAAGAATAGAAAGGTTGAGAGATAAAAAAGATTGTTATTGTTAATTATTATATAAGGCTGCATGAAGATTGAGTTTTTTTTTAATTTTGGGAGAATTTTATTAGTTGCCTTAATTTTATTCGAACATTAGTATTATTAGCTTAAGTTACTATGAAAAGTCTCAGATGATTTCTATTTCATTATGTTATTTATTTATTTATTAATTTATTTTTGTCCATATGACCTGTTTATTAGAGAAAGTGGAATATTGAAATTACCTACTATTAGTAGATTAATGTCACACAGTATCTGTAAATCAAGTACATTATTAAAAGATTTATTTATTTAATTTATATGAGTACACTGTCACTATCTTCATACACACCAGGATAGGGCATCGGATTGCATTACAGATGATTATGAGATGTTGCTGGGAATTGAACTCAGGACCTCTCAAGAGCTTTTAGTGCTCTTAACCAATGAGTCATCTCTCCAGCCCCAGGGAGTATATATATAAAATGTAATTGTGTGCACCAGACTTTGATGCATATATGTTTTGGATAGTAATGTCTTCTTGGTTAAATGTTCTCTGGATTAAAATCGAGTAAATCTTTTCATTATTTCCTGCTGTTTCATTTTGAAGAATTGCTGTCACGTATTAGAATAGCAATGCCTGTTAGCTTCTTGGTCTTCAATTAAGTATGTTTCTTCACTGTCTATCTTTAAAGGTACAATGTATTTCATGTAGACATAGATATGTTTTGTTTCATGATCAATTCAACAAGTCTGCATCTTTTTATTGTGGAATTGAGGACATTAATATTTACACTTATTATTAAAATATATCTGTGGATGTTAATTGTGGTTATTGTGTTATTGAATTTTGGTGATGTTTGTTTTCTCAGTTTCTCAATTTCTGTTTTAGTATTCTTGGATTTTTTTTCTGGTCAGTTTCTCTGCTACTCCCACTCTTCAGCCATAAACACTGCTCCCTGCATTTTTCTTAGTTTTGGTTTGTTGCATATAATTTTTTTCAACTATTTATACTGAGAAAAGTTTTTCTTTATCCTTCAACTAAGTCAGATATATTTCTGGATATATCAGTATAGATTTGCAGTCGTGGTCTATGATGACTTGGGATGTATTGCTTCCAGCTCTTACACCCTTCAAACTTTCCATTGAGAAATCAGCGGTTATTTTCATGGGATTTTTGTTATGAGACTTCTGTATTTTTTCTTGTATTCACAGGTAAGTGAGTCTAATTCTTCATAACAAAAATTTGATGAAGACAGAGAATATTACAGAAACACACAGCCAATCAAAATGCAGAGTTGTGGAGTTCAGTTCCAAAGGATACATTTACAATACAACTCCTGTACCTAAGGTTCAGTGGTCATTTTAGGAAAAAGTCCAAAAAGATTGTCATATCTAGAGTAACAGGAAGTTTGCTGTGAGGTTATCTCTACTAGGAATGTCAAGAGCTAAACCAATAAAGGCTCAGCAACATGACTTCCTATACATAGTCTAAGGAAGAAAAAAAGCAATTGACAAGAGAACATTTATGAGTAAAGCCTAGGAATCTTCAACCCTATAAAAAGAACTATAGACAACTAAGTAATTCTAACAGTAGGAGAAATAGTCTTCCCCAGGGAAGAGGACCAAATTGATTATCTAGTACCAAATGGTCAGCCTTGAAGACACACACACACACACACACACACACACACACACACACAGAGAGAGAGAGAGAATGAGAGAGAGAGAGAGAGAGAGAGAGAGAGAGAGAGAGAGAGAGAGAGAGAATTATATAAGATGGGTAAGTTGTACTTATACATTTAAGAATATATGTGGTATATATATACTTATAGGCATATAATAAAAATTAATGAAAAAGGGACATGAATTTTAAAAAGAGTAAGCAGGGCCATATAGGAGGGCTTGGATCAGGAGGGAAGTAGTGGTGGAAATTATGTAATTATATTATAATCTTATACAATTAATGAGTTTTTACAAATATGATACCCTAAACACTAAAATAGTGAATTAGGGTCTGTTGACATGGTCCTATAAATTCTAAAGTTTGACAATTGGAGTGAATTTCTATCCATAGATATTTGAAGTATTTTATTAAAAATTTATATTTTTATAATTTCGTACAGTTTCATACAATATTCTGATTATTCTCCTCTTCCACCCCTTTTGCCTCTCTCACATTCTTCTCACCCATTTCCTCATCAGTCTCTTCCCCAGATTTATGATTTAGGCTTTGTTTTGATGTATATATATTTTTTCATTTTCAAGTATAGCTTTGATATTGAAAAACATAGGTAGTGACAGATGGCCTTAGAATTTGAATGCTTTAGTGATTTTATTGAGAACATAACTCAGCTTGACAAAGATGTGATTGAAGCATAGTGGAAGGAAATTGGACAGAGAATAATAATAGAGACTTCATTCGTGTCCTGAAAAAGCCATAGATTTCTGACTTTCAGAAAAATGTTGCTTTTCATTTGCCCTTAACAATTTTAGATAGATGTTTTATTATTTTAGGGGTTCATATTTTTCTTATTTGCCACATTAGTATTAAAATTAAGAAAATTTTAAGAAATAAGTTAAGAAATTATGATAACAGCCTACATTTTCTGAAAACACAAGTTCAATTAATGCTATGGATTTTACCCATTGTTTCATTAGTTACCATAAATATAAAACTGTATATGCAGTTTTTCATGAGAAGGTAAGTAAAATCTAGAGCTACCTACAATGCAGAGGACTTGATATGTCTGGCTCAGGAGAATGGACCAGGACTTGGCGTCATTCTTGCTCTCTCCCAACTTTCATCAGAGCCACGTCTTTGACCTGTCCACACAACTCTCCACAATTGCTGCTGGTGTTTACTGCAGCGAGACATTGCTTCTTTCACCTCTGGTCTCTTCTTATTCTCAAAAGTATTCCTTGTGGTTTCTGCAAATTATATGACGTTGTCCTTTAATACCACAGTGGGAACTGGTTCTAAAACCCCTTGTCAACATCAACATCTATGTGTTCTCAAGTTTCTTATAAAATATGTTGTGACATTTCCATATAACTCAAGAATATTCCCAAGACAAAATATACTACACATGAGTTTTGCAGAATAGTTCAGTTGCTCCTGTAGAGAAAATGAGATTAGTTCCCAGAGCTTACATTGTAGCCCACAACCCTCTGAAATTCCAAATCTAGGGGGTTTGATGCTCTCTTCTTGCTTCTGTGGGCAACAGGTACACATACGATGCTCATATTTATTTGGAGACACAACTCCCATAGCATATAATACCAGTTTGGTTTCCAGCATCCATTCACAGTTTGTTACAACTGTCAAAAAGTCCAACTCTATGATGACTCTGACCTTTATGGGCCCTGAACTCATGCACATATATACATATGCAAAGCAAACACCCATAAACACACAACTAAAATCATATAAAATAAAGCACTTATATAACAGTGAGTTATCCTTATAATTCTCTGATCAGTCTCACACTCTATGTTTACCCAAGCTCTTTATAAAAATATTAATGCAAATATATTAAATTCACATGTGGACATATATATATGTTTCTGACCTCAGTGCTCGGAGGCATAGATGGGAAAATCACCGGGGATCACTGCACACAATCTACCCAACTCAGCAGGTTTGAAGGTTAGTGCAAATCCCTGTATCAAAAAACAATTGCAGAGCAATAGAGGGAGGTACCAGGTGTTGGCTTCAGTGTTGATCACATCTGCAAAGCTATGTAGCATGTTGATATTCACACCACACGCATGCATGTGCACACGCGCACACACACACACACACACACACACACACACACACACACACACACACAGGAATCACCAACTCTACTCTCTAAAGATCAAATGGTGGTTTAGATACGAGCTGTGTTACCTAAGCTGCTAACCCTGAAAAACATCATGTGCCTTTCGGTCTCACTTGGAAGATTCAAGGTACTATTGTGACATTTGCATGGAAAGTGCTTGTAAAGCTTGTGCCTTATTGTTGGCTGCCTCTCAAGTATATGTGAGGAATAGCTACTGTAATTATTAATCCTACTTAGACTATTCAATTAAGATGAGTATTAAAGAAGAAAATTAGTCTCTTTCTTGGAAAAATATCTAGATTATAATGAAATAGCTTCCAGCAAAAAAAAAAAAAAAGTCTTTGGAAAACACTGAAGACAAATTAGCATCATTTCTGATGCAATTTTGTGAAATTCCACTCAAGTCATTATAAATGCACAATTGGGTGCTAAGATGCATAAAATCTCTTTATTAAGTTTATTTTCAAATGAAAGTTTTATATGCTTCCTTAAAATATTCTTACTGAAATTATGCATGTCTCTCTGTTATATCCCTATCTGTATTTTATTGGCTTTGGGGAAAATAATTATTTCAACCATGATTACAAGAGCCAAATAAAATTGCCTCATACAGATACTTCCCTACATAGATGAAAGATAAAATAACCCAATGATATCTTGTTTACTACTAGAGTTAGCAGAAAAATACCTTCAGATTTAAAGTACTAAAGTAGTGAAGTAATATATGAAAGTAAATGCTTCAGGAATCACACAGGTATATGTGACTATTGTTCTGTTGTACATTGTATGTTGTATGTCATTAACTCTCATTTATTCTTGAACTATCAATACAGATCACAGCCCATAATGCCTCATGAGTGGGAGGTAGGAACCATGATGCTGTCATTTACAAAGTGCTTACTTGGAGACAGACTCAGTACTAAAAATTTTAAAAGCATGTGACATTTGATGAACTGAACAGTTATATCCAGTTAGGCACAAGCCCATTTTAAGATGAAGAACTCAAAAGTTAGATTAGTGTTCACCTGGGATTCCAATGCAAAGGGGCAGTGCCAAATTTGGTCAGTGCCCTTTTTCCTTCTCTCCATACAGCCCAACAGTTGTCTGACATACAACAGACAAAAGAAACACTACACAGGCAAGGTTTCAACGATTCCCACTTGATATAGGTGATTGTGTCTGCAACATACAAAAATGCCTGTTTTACTGAGAAGTGTGCAAGGGGAACATATTCCCTATCTGAGTGTGTATGCTACAGCCCACACAATTACACAGGCTTGAAGGCCATCTTCTATGGACAGCATCTACAGACTCAATAATAAGGAAGAGTTGATACTAAGCTGAAAAAGCTACTAGCTTATAAAATGGCCCCTTCTTTTTTCATTGAGGTTTCCAGTTACTTTAGGAATGTCCAACACATCATGGAGGATAACTGGTTTATTTAATGTTAATTGTTTCTAAAGTATTCTCTTACAAAACTATCTAATTATTTGTCCAATTATCTAGTCATGATAACTCAGACATATCAGCACGTGGCACTGATCATCATGATCCTGCAATGAAAGCCAGATGATGGTACTCATATTCAGCCACTAATTTTTCTTCAGTGGTTGACTTTCCACAATTGAACACATTCAATCCTTGCACTTTGACCCTCAATGGTCCAATTTTCTTGAGTTCCTGTCACTGCTTCCCTGTGAGTCGTATTGCTCTCGTGTAGTATATTGTCAGTATTGTAAAGACACAAAGATAAATTTCTTTGCTCAAAAATCTGATATTGGCTTCCCATCTCACATGATAAACACCAATGTCCTCAGGTTACCCTTCTCAGCTCTTCTTGCTCTGTTCTGGAATTCTGAATCTGCTCCTATCTCTTATTCTATCTTTTGCTCTTTCATGTTCTAGGACATTGGTTCTCAGATCTTCTCCACATGCCAGGCTCTCCTGTTGCCCACTTCCTTCTCAGACCAAGCATCTACCTGAATAATCACTTTACTCTTGTAAATTTTTGTTCTAATTTCACATTCTCCATGAACTTACCCTGAACCCATCTTTATAAACTTCAGTACTTACCCTACTGCTTCTACTTTCTACTAGTGCAGAACAAATCACCACATTTAGGAGCAGAAAGCATCACCTACTTTATTTTCAGACAATTTATAAGTCAGATGCTCAAGGGGCTTGACAGAGCTCAGAGCTTAGAATTATGATATATTCTCTATTCTCTTCTTTGAAACAGCTAATAGAATTAACTCTGCAAATGAACAAATAGAATGGAAATTGAAAGAAATGAAGAATAGAGGACATTTTATTTTAACCAAGGGAAGCTCTGTGTTATGTTTTTATGAATAATACCAAAAGGCTTCAGAGGAGGAAGAAACAGATTGAAGAGCACAGCTCTGATTCTTAGGAAAACTAGTTTACAAAATAGGTGGCTACAGGTGGGAGCAAGACTCCTGTGCTTTGTAAGAGAGGTGAGACAGATGGCATCATTGAAAACTCAGGATGAATGGTAGATGGCCAATGAGGAGCTCAGAGTTTCTCTTTTGATTCCTCCTGTTTCTTTAGTGCAGCAAGAGGAAGAGTTGGTCAGGTTATTAGAAATTGAAGAAGAAAGTGTTGACATAGTGGACCAAGTAGGAAGGAGATGTAAGGGAAGTGTTGGGAGGTCTTCAGGAAATGGTTGAGTCCAACTGAGACTGACCTTTGTGAATCTTTCTACATTGCTCCTACTCAGATGTGGCTGTTGGTGCACAGGACAGTTAGTTGTGCTTAAAAGTGCCTAGAAAATTAAGACAGATATTTCTCTGTCTTTATTTCTGTGTCTTTGTCTCTGTGTCTCTGTGTCTGTCTCTGTCTGTCTCTGTCTCTGTCTCTGTCTCTCTGTCTCTGTCTCTGTCTCTCTCTGTCTCTCTCTGTCTCTCTGTCTCTCTGTCTGTCTCTCTCTCTCTCTCTCTCTCTCTCTCTCTCTCTCTCTCTCTCTCTGTGTGTGTGTGTGTGTGTGTGTGTGTGTGTCTTCCAGAGATCAACTATGGGAAAAATATTGTTAAAGGACAATACAGTGTGTGTGTGTCTGTGTGTGCACCTGCTTGCATGTATGAATGTGTATCTGTGTTGATGTGTATTGTCTATAATGTCTCAAACTGGAATTTTAAGGGGAACATTAATGCAAACTGACCTTTGCTTAAGAGACTTACTGGGAAGATTATCAACACTTTAGATAGACAGCATGATGGTGGCTCTAAGAAGACATTAAGCCTTCTACTTAAGCTTTGAATCACAATACAGAATGTGCCACATGTAGTCCCTGACTTCTTAGCGTTTCCAGTAGCCTAGGCTTTTAAAGAGAGGCTTACAAGCTGACAGTCAAACTCTCAGTAGAGAACCTGACATTTTCGTAAATCAAGGTACTTATAAAATTAACTATAAGGCTGGGGAGGAATAGAGATGATTCCAAGATTAATGTTCCTGCAGATGTGACACCTTATAAAAACTCAAATTGACATGGGGGCTGCTCACTTGCTATGTCTTTGCATTGAAAAAAGACAGCCCTGTCTCTACTAGTTCATGCCAGGGCACCTAAATCCTCATGGAGGCCTATGCTCATGGCCTTATAAATACCCTCAACTACTTCTCAATGGTTCCATTTCAAACAACAATAACAATAGTAATAATAATAATAATAATAATAATGAATAATAATGGCCTAATAATAATGTCCATTCTGTTTTTCTGTTGTTAACTTGACATTCTTTAATAAATTATGAAGAATTAACAGTTAAGCATGCATTTATTCATTGATTTATTTATTTATCTGTTCACTTGAGAGTCTTCAATGGATACAGTTAAATGAAATCCCCAAAGACTGCCATTCTCAGAAGTCATGAATATAATAATTACATTTTAGTTTGAAAAAAATGCAACTAAAAAATGTCTTAAATTAGGCTGCACACTCATCTCAAAGTTTTTAACTCAGAAATATTCCTGTCCAAAGGAAGAACAGGGACAAAAAAATGGAGCAGAGACTGAAGGAAGGACCTACCATCTGAGAACAGCCTCACCTGGGGATCCATCTTGTTCGCAGACGCCAAACCCGACCCTGTTGACATTGCCAAGAGGCACTTGCTGACAGGAACTTGTGGCTGCTCCCTGCACTGTTCAGCCAGCAACTGACCAATGTAGTTGTGGATATTTAGAGCCAACCACCAGACTGACCTCAGCTTCCCTGGTGGGGGATCAGACTGAAAGACTGAAGGAGCTGAGGGGTATTACAACCCCATAGGAAGAACAACATCAGCTGGCCAGACCACCCAGTGCTCCCAGGGACTAGATCACCAACCAAGGAATATACAGGAAGGGAACCATGTCTCCAGATACATAGGCAGCAGAGGATGGTCTTGTCTGACATCAATGGGAGGGAAGGGCCTTGGTCTTGTGGAGGTTGGATGCCCTAGTAAAGGGGGATGCTGGAGGAGTGAGGTAGGAGAGGGTGGGTGGGTAGGGAAGCACCTTCATAGAGGCAAAGGGGAGGGAAGAGAGGGAGATTGTGGGATGGGGGGCCCTTGTGGAGGGGTAACCGGGAAGTGGGATATCATTTAAGATGTAAACAATGGAATGATTAATAAAAAAAGAAAAAGAAAAAAGAAAACTGAGTTTACTATTTATATAGGTATGTCATTTAGAAGCCTAACCATTTTAGTCAACATAACTCTTTCTTCCCTAATTGTGTATTCTTTGGGAGCAAAAAGAACTTTTTTTTTTTTAATTTTTAAACTTTTATTTATAGAAAGCATTAAAAATCATACATTTTAAATAATCAATATTTGTTCCTTATTGTGGTCTTATATATTTGGTGATCTTCTGTAAATCTTCTCATGAATTTTGTTTTCTTGAGACAGAATCTCGCCATGTAGAAGAGGCTGACCTTGAACTCAGAGGTCAGCCTGTTTTTACTTTCCAAGTTCCAATGTTAAAGGTATTAACCATTATGCTGAGTTCTTTTGATGGCTTATATAAGTTGATTGAAACTATGAATTAAAATTTAGATTTTAGCATAGATTAAAATAAAAATAATGAAAATAGCTCTCTGTATAAGAAAGTTTGCTGTCAAAAGGAGAGAGAATGAGAGAGAGAGAGAGAGAGAGAGAGAGAGAGAGAGAGAGAGAGAGAGGAAAGAGAGAATGTTGTAGTTCATTCCAGTCTCAAAAAATAATATAATCAAAGACTGAATTTTGTTTTTGTCCTAACTTAATAGCATTTTGTATGCTTATCTCCTCAGCAATTCATATATTTATCATTTTATAAAGTCCTAAATCATTTCTCGTTTGTTACCTCACTTCCACTTTGAAAATTTTGTAACTTGTCTTCAAGATGTTTTTGTTTCATCATAAATATTCTTGCTTTAATTACCAAACAAAGTATTATGAGTCAATATGAAAATATGAGTCAATGTGAGTCAAATAATTATTTTGTGTTGGCCCCCTTATTTGTCAAAAATCTGGAAATGAAGATCAATTTAAATATTTGTTATTATTATTTTTGTCATATTTTGGATGATTTTTTGAAGTTATTTATTTATTTATTT
>JADRCD010218478.1:0-50966 GCA_019843815.1 Montemys delectorum | reverse complement strand
AAAAAAAATCTAACTTCTACTTCCACAAATAAATGCCACACTCACACATATTTTTTTCTGATTTCAAGAAGATTCATTTTTCTTAACTAAAGTTGTCAAACATTTTCTGATTTTGTGCTTATTTGTCACAATGAATATAAATTCTGCGTTATAGGTAAGCAAACCAGCACATTCTCCTAAATGCTAGTAAAAGAAGCCAAATTAATTGTTTTTCATAAAACAAAGTTTTTATTTTATATAAGTGATCTGAGGATTACTGTGGCGCAGTGAGCTGTTCTGATAGCCTGAATCCAGTAGAGCAGCCACCTGAGAACCCCAGAGACCCACTTAGCAAAGTAAATTTGTTCACAAGGGTGGTAGAAGTTTGGTTATAGCTCCTGAGACCAATGGCTCAGATTTCAGCCAAGACTCCTCACAGCTGCCCCTGCAAGAGATGTGTGCTCTATCAAGCAGGCAATGTCTCAAGCTCCCAGCATTCTAGGCATGCCATGCCCCATACAATAAAAGGGGCAGTTTGCCCCCTCCTTACTCTCTTACTCTTCTCCTCTTACTCTTGCACTCTTGTCCTCTGGTACTCTTGCACTCTTGCTCTTTACTCTCTTACTCTGACTTCTCTCTCTCTCTTGCTCTCTCTCTCCTCTATGCTCTTTGTTCTCTTCTTTTGCTGTCTTCCTCTCCTTTCTCTCTCTCTCTTCTTCTTCTCCTTTCATTCCCTTTACTTAGCCAGCATATTCTATCCTTCCTACAATAAAATAACTCATTTATACATTGCCTCCTTTTTAATTAAGGTGTCCTGCAGAAAACAGATCAGCACCAGGGGAGAGAGAGACCCGGGCCTCAGCAGTAGACCCCCTGCCACCAGGAAGAGAGAGAGAGCCTCAGCCAGGCCTCAGTCTAACCCCCCTGCCCTGCTTTTGGAACGACAGATTACAAATAGTTATATAAAATGAACAGTAATATATAGAAAGAGAAAATAATGTAAACTAAGACTAAGGATCAGGGAAAGGTTGTATTATTTAAAATATGAAGTTTATTTTGTTGAGAGTTTGAGTGGTTTCATTTTAGGAAAGGTATATTAAATTTTAAAACAAAATTTTTACAGACACTTTGGATGTTTTGTGTGTGTGTGTGTGTGTGTGTGTGTGTATGTGTGTGTATGTGTGTGTGTGTGTGTGTGTGTGAGAGAGAGAGAGAGAGAGAGAGACAGAGAGAGACAGAGAGAGACAGAAAGAGAGACAGAGAGAGCACACACACGCACAGTTAAGTCATATTGCCTTTTTCCTTTCGACACTACAACTCCTTCCATATATTAATAAACCTTGGACCCACTACTCCCTCTCAAATTTATGGCCTTATTGTCTGAAGGCCTAGCTAATGACTGGTCCTGAAGCACAAGTTTCATTGTAATAACTCATCTCTACTTATGGAGAGAAACTCTTTTTAAAGGCATAATCTAGTTAAATTGTTTATTCATCCTTCACAAGCCACACACACACACACACACACACACACACACACACACACACACATACACACACATACACACACACACATTTATACACACATACACATGCATATACACTGAAATACTGGGGTTGGGAAATAAGTTATGAAGCCAGTTGGCAGGAAAACAATAGAGAAAAAAAAGAGTAATAAGAAGTAATATCATTACAGAAAAGCATATTAAATTATCCAAGTGTATAGACATGTTAGGAAAGTTTTATGAAGGTGAAGATACATGGGTATCTTTTTAGATGTAAAAAATGAAGAAATCAGTCACCTATGCAAATCTGTACTATAGATTGATGGATTTTAAAAATCCAACAAGAGAGTAAAAAACAAAACCAAATAAAACAATAATAACAGAAACCCACTGCAGGTCTACTAATGCAATCCAATCAAAGCAGTGAAGGATTGATGATGATGCCCATCCCACTGCCTTTAATAGAGGAGGAAATATTGTCTTGCACATCTCCACAGACACTGCTGAAGAACCTGGCTATTGGAATGCCTCAGAGTCACTAAGGCTTCTATCAGTGACAATACCATCCATCAATATGAAGGCACTGAGAACAAAGCAGAAATGGAATGAGTTTCTTTCAGACTTACTGGCTTGCACATGACTACATATGATCCAGAGAGTAGTGTACAGTCAGTACTGGCATTATAGTTTCCAGAAACCCAAGTATTTTGTAACTTTGCATATTATATTTGAATGAATTTCTAAAAATTACATTATTGGAAGAAAATAAGCAGTTTCTTATTGATTCACTACTCATCTTATTAATAATTCTGTATTTTTATTCCTTTTTATTAGATATTTTCTTTATTTACATTTTAAATGATATCTCCTTTCCCAGTTTCCCCTCTGAAAAAAAACCCTGCTCCCTCCCCTCTCCCCCTGCTCCCTAACCCACCCTCTCCTGCTTCCTTCCTCTGGCATTCCCCTACACTGGGGCATAGAACCTTCACAGGACCAAGGGCCTCTCCTCCCATTGATAACCAATTAGGCCATCCTCTGTTATGTTTGGTATTTTTTGTTCTTTACTTTCTTTTTTGTACACAATATCCCTTATAACTTAGCTTGCCATTTCTTTTTTGATTATCTTCTTTCTTTATTTTAGATTACAACTTAATTACATCACTTCTGCCTTCCCTTTCCCCTCTCCAGGCCCACCCAAACACAGTTTCTTCATAATAAAAACTATTGGTTTCATTGTTTCTCCTTTTCTATCCATTCTCTAACTGTAGACAAGTACTTTTCTGAGGTATCTCAATGCTCACTCCTCACTAAGAATTCTGACCATAATAAGAACCATGTATTGCCACATATTTAATATTATTTTCTTGAAGATGCAATGTGCATCAATTGTCACAATTCTCTCTTCTCAGTTATATTATAGTTTTCTGAAGACAAAAATAAAATTAAACCTTAAAACTTTAGTGTCTCCATTAATACTTTGGGTATCAGCATTTTAAAGGTACTCAGGAAATATTTAATAAATAAATTGTGCTTATTTTAAGAGAGTGCATGATTCCTCCTTGTATGTTTTAAGTGTGAATTTGTTAGTCAAGTTTGTCAATTTGGGGTCAGTCACAAATACAAATGCCATACTAGACATGAGGCCAGAAAGAAACTGTAAAGTTCTTATCAAAGAGTTGATAAACAGTAGCTGATATAATGACAGGGCTCATCCTATAAACTGGAGAAATGTATAAGGATGCATAACTTGAGGATGTATTAAAAAATCATAAATATGCAAGAGAGATGCAAAGGTCAGGAAATGGAGCTCAGAAGAGATCGAGTACTATGTTAGCTAGGGCATTCTTTAGAGCCATTATGGAACTGTTTTCGGAAGTGCTGATAGTCTAGAGAGGATGGAGTGAAGTTCAGAGGCTGATGTCAGAATCCACATAAATGCTACATTACAAGTAAACAGGAAGAAACAGAAAGTACACCACCTGCTTTCCTATCTGTTCTCTAATGCCCCTTATTGGGTGGACCCAGCAGAATGTCAGCTGCAAAGATACACAGAACTTTCATAATACGAAAAACAAAGTCTAAACTAATTTCCATAGTCAAAATAAGTAGATAATTTTAGAGCACATAAAACTGCTTAATAACTAGAACTTGCATAAATTTACTTAGCCCGTCAACATTTATCCAAGGATCCTAATTGGTAAAATAAATAAAAAATCATTAAAAAGGTAAAGGCAATATTTATTCAAAGCATACTTAAAAGAAAATATGACATGCCAGTGTCCTTTAACATTAATTATATATCTTATTTATGTCAAGATACAATGATGTAATATGTAATAAAAATGAGCTCACCAAATGAATAAACTGCTCCCTGAAATATGCGTCAGTTTTCTATTCTATTGAATAATTCGGAGTATAGATGTTCTTGATAAGTTTGGTTTGCCTTCATTCCATGGGATTCCCTCACATTTGAGGGCTATGGCTTTCTAATGAGAACAGAACTGGTTTAGGGTATGTATAGGGGTTGGGAAAAGTGCTTGTCAATTATTCAACATTTTCACGAAGAGAATACTTTTTCCCAAGGGAACTTAATGGAGATTAAGTGCCCAAGATGATATTTTGAAAGCAATAATGTTTATATTTTATGGCATAGGATGAAAAAGAAAAGAAGAGATTGGAAAACACTAAAAAGGCAATTCAAAAAAGATAGAACCTGCAACCATGTTGCCATTTCAATTTGCATTTTTATTAAAATCCAGTTGAACTCTCTTCTTATGTTTAGAAGCCATGTAATTTTCTTTATAAGAATCATCCATTTATGCTCATTAAATCTTATTTTGAGTTTTCGTGTTGTTCTTTTAGACATTTTTATGAACATTTAAGCATAAAGTTGCCATAATCAGACAGTAGAAAACCACAAATCAGTGCTACTATATTCCATTGAATCAGTTTTGCAGTTTTAAAAAGATAGTGTCAAAAATGTAAGGTGTTTTAGAATAGCACACACTGAGGGGAGGTGTCAGCAGTTGCTCCAGTGTGCATTCTCCCACAGACTACACATTAAAAATTGTGTAGTGGCTGGTAAAGCATCTTCCAGGACATGGATCTCATTTTGAAGTGTGGAAGCTGTCGACAATTGAACAAACTGTGTACTGTCATATGGCTCACTTTTCTCTCCTTTCAGGTGAGTACATAAATACATGTCAACGAGGTGACTTTGACTGTGAGTTGAGTTTATTCAAAGAACTTAATTTTAATTTTACCTGAATGTGGGGAATATCTAATAAATAAGGATGTCAACACTTACATTTATTTATTCTCTTTCTCTGCTTACTTATTAATTATATTTATATTGTAAAATATAAAAACATGGCATAATAATAAAATGTTTTAACAGACGGTGTTTTGTGATAATTGTTGATATGTGACTGTATTAACTAATCACAAGATTGTGATCAAAATTAGCTAATGCAATCATTGAATAACATTACTGAGTACTACCCAGTTTTACTGAAAACAATCTATGTGAGCTAAGAACTAGCATTTTACTTCTGTCACTTCAAATATCTTATAGGTAGATTAAATCAGATAATACTTCCAGAAAACTTTTACAAATGAGATTCTTTATTGATAAGAAAGATTGTGTTCAAGGAATAAATTTCTAGTGA
This sequence comes from Montemys delectorum, assembly GCA_019843815.1. NCBI lineage: Eukaryota > Metazoa > Chordata > Mammalia > Rodentia > Muridae > Montemys > Montemys delectorum. The sequence continues at coordinate 45,815 of JADRCD010218478.1, read as the reverse complement.
TTAAATTGTTAAAGAACATATATTATGAAATAAAAATAAGGAAAATGTTATTTTGAATTCAGACAGTGAAGGAATCTTTTTGATTTGCTATTTTCTTATTGTCAAAGAGCCAGTCTATCATATCTCAGGAAGATTCAAAACTAAGAAAATGATGCTTTGGTATACAGATTACATTACAGAAAAGAGATATATGATAGCATTCACATACATAGAAATTAGATGTTACGTTTTCAACAGGTTGCTACAGTCCATATAACAACGGAGGATCTCCCTATGAATGGGGAAATATAATAGATATTTATGGTAGATGTAGGTGAGGGGAATGGAGTAAATGATCAGATGGAGAGGTGGGAAGAGAATGGGTAAAATAGTTACCATGAAGAGAAATGGCTAAAGCAAAAGGTCATTTAAGAAACCTAATACAGTAGTAGTTTCTTAAAATATATGCAGATATGAAAAATATAAATGGGATTATCAAATAATAAGAGAGAGAAAGCTCCAACTAGATGTCTCTCACCTTCCAAAGAGATCTACAATACTGGGAGTGGGCTAAATCTGATATAGTTATTGGCCAAAGTGACACCATGAAAGCCAATAACCCAGGCTATTGCAAAGCTATTGGTTAACAAGTGATAGTAAGGCTTATTGCTGAGGACGATACCTGCTCACTGAAAATGAAGTTTGGCCTTCACCACTACTGATTACTATTCATGGAACCAGTTGGTACTTACCATGATCTGAGAGGAGAAAGGTTATCACCAAATCTTCTACCAACACTGTGATCTAGAATGATGACCCATATGCAAGAAGTACTGGATCAGCACTTACACAAATTTATGGATACTCCAAGCAGTATCTGACTGGATCTAAGGTCTGACCATAAGATGGAATCCATGCCTAATACTGTTTTGGTAGCCCAAAACCTGGTACTAGATAAGGCATGGAACAAAGAGAAAACCAAAACCACCATTTAGCTAAAGTAACATAACAATAAAATGACTACTAAAACATTCTGCTGTACTAATAGATCAGTATCTTGTTCAGCTACAGGTAAGTACATTCCTAGTAAATGAGAACAAATTACAATGACCCAAAATGGGAAATGTGTGGAGAATAAGAGATATTGGAACACTCAATTGAGGGGGGAATTAGGTACAAGCACTCATCCCTAACACAGAAAGCTATCTCTTATTGATAACTTCTCACAAAAGATCAATTGATTTCCCAATGGAGTCTCACTGAATACACAAACCACAATTAATGTGTTGCTTCCTCTCCCAGCACTAAATGGCCAACACAAAATGAAAATGGTATTTTGAGAGAAATTTGTCTCATAATTCTTAGCCAGGACAGTTTTTTTTTTAAACTTTATGGATATTTGCTCATATGCTTTCAGTTTTCTTTATATAGGATATCTCTCTGGACAAAAGTGCATATCTTAGTGTCTATATGTGTTTCTTGTGCTTTATTGTTAGCTTTTTTGCTTGTTGGTCTGTCGTACTCTAGTTATGTTTATTGGGTTTCATTTCATATTTTTATTATTATTATATTACTATTAATACTCATTGTTATCATTATGCCTGTTTTCTAATGATAAAGAGAAACAAAGAGAATGGATTTGGATGTGTAGGAAGTGGGGAAGACCTGGGATGACAGAGGAAAGGAAAACCATAATCAGTATCAGTATATATTATAGAAACAAAAATCTATTCTTATTTGAATATTCAGGCTATATCTTCATTCATTCATTCATTCATTCATTCACTATTTCATGGCTCCAACATAAGGATCCAAATGTGGAGCAGAGGAACACACACAATTTTCTTCAATTGAATGCCACTACCTTTTCCCACCATAGAGAATGACGTCATCCCAATGAGACCTAAATGAGAAAATGTCTGTAAAAGTTGTTGCTTAAACTTTAAAGTAGAGGAACTGATGAATTACTGTTATGAATGCAATATCACCTCTTTATCGGCTTTATACAAGTCTTAATAACCAGAGATAAATTAGTAGCCTATTGTATTTCAAGGACAAAGTAAGACATTCTTAACATTAGGACAAAATTCATATCCTCAAAGTATTTCACAATCCATTAAGCATCTCAATCATGGGAGGAAAAAGGGGAGAATTTATACATTTCAGACGGTTAAGGGAGGTAAAATATCTAGGGAGAAGTGGAACAAGTAAGAAAGTATGAAAAGGTTGAAGAGTTTAACTAAGCAGAATATCAATATAACATAGAAACATCTAGTATGGTACATCCACATCAGGATACACTCATTGACCCAATAGTTCGGCTTTGTTTGATGCAATTCCAATGTTGTCTTCATAGTCTGATATGGAAGAGATTCAGCATTTAGTCAATCAATATTTTACCATGTTGGTATGCTTTGTACATTATATAAGTAATTAAAGTCAGGGCTTAAGTAGAAGTAGCTCCATATTTAGATTGATAATTTATGTGTAGATGTGAAATCAGGCTAAAGGCAACCTAACCATTTTCATATAAAATATTATCAGTATGATATATGAAGTGGTATAGACATGTTGAGTATTTTAGGGTGGGAAATGAAGGATTAAGTTCTACTTTCTGGTTTGGATACATAAAAGTAATTTGTGTTACTATATTCAGAGAAAATGGTTTTAAATGGAAAAATGTGTTTGCATTATACTGATTGTCTCATTTGTTTTTTTAAACTCACTGAATCTGTGTTACTTAGTACCTTTTTCTGGACTACTGGAATTTGAACAAGGAACTGACATCTTCAAATTCTGCTAATTTTCATTCACAACATTTAAACATCTGGGACAGAGTCAGTCAGAATATGAACATAGTTGTCCTACTGAATTGCATAAGTATAGTATGATCCTTAAAATAGACTGTCAAACTAACAAAATTCCCATCAAGGAAATTCAAAGCGAAGAGAAACATTTACATGATTACAGTTGCTACAGTCCTGAATTTACCAGCATGCGTTCCTTTTAGAAAAGGCATCCTCGGCTCTCTGAATTGCTCTTTCACAATTTTAGTAGCTTCATTGACTTTCATCTCAGAGATATTTTTAGCACACAGATATTAGCTACTGAGACATATTTGGTAATCAAATAAGATACTTGTTTATCATGATCATCTAAAGCATCATGGAATTAATTACAGGGGGAGTATATGATTGTTACAGGGTTTTGAGTTATAGCTGGCTAGGCCTCCTCTTCACTTTCTTCTTCCAGCTCACCAAAGGAGTGAAATCATGAAAATGTATCTGTTTTAAAATGACAAATTACTACATAAATGCCATTAAAAGAAAAGAGTCTGTTGGGATTAAAATTAGGCTTGCAACTGTCAGTTTTATGAAGATTCACCTACCTATAATGAGTTTCTACTCCTCACATCATGAAACAGAGCAGGAGCCCATAGTGAGGTAAAACTTAGCATCTTCCTTGTACTTAAATTCAATATACCAATGCCAAGACTATACTTTTTAATATTCAACATTCAATACTTTATTCATATTTCTTATGACTTTGAAGTATATTTATGTTCTTAATTTCTCCCTAGACAGGTGATTTCTATCAATTTCTAGAAGTAAATTACAAACAATACAAATGGTAATAACTTGGCATTTGGTTCTATATCTATCATGTATCTATCACCAATCAGTCTATCATCTATCTATTATCTATTTATATTTATATCTTCTATCAACCATAATCATCTACCTAGTATCTCTACTTGTTTTTCTCTCTTTAATATGTTTATTATCTTATTTTTCCTCATAAAATCATCATGTAAATAAATGTTAAGCACTTATTGAAAGAGTAGATTAAATGTACTGAATATTTTCATGAGCCCCACATATTTCCAAAATTACTGTGGCTTGCATCATTTAACTTTCATCATGAAAATAGTCTGCAATGTTTAAAGTGATATTAGATTCTCTGATATTGAAAAAAGAATATGATAGCATGATTTTAAGCACCCATAGAACCATTACCACAAACACAGGTGTTTTGAAAGTAACACTGTCCTATTTAAAGTCTAGCTCTCTCAAACCTCAGGTGTTTGATACTAGACTTGCTCAATGAATTTAAGCCCAACCATAAATACATATTCTGATTTTTCAAGGGGTGAGGTTTCCAATAAAACAAAATTTTTATTATTAAAATTAAGACTACCAGATGATAATTTATTATCCGTCCACAGTTGTAAATAATACAAAAAGTCCATCTGTAAGAATTGCTAAAGATTAATATCTATAGTGCTTACTTACCATAATGATTATCTCACAGTGCATATTTGAATGGTTATTTTATCAATATTGTTGCTATTTTCTCCTTTATTTTATTTGACCTATATATTCTCACTGTCTTTCATTATGAATATTTAAAAACCTACAATGAAAAATGTTATTCTCATATGAAAATATGTGATTAATTGATATTTCCTATTAATAGATTATTTTTATTTCAGGTACTTCCATTCTGTATTATACTTTCTAAGATAGTGAAAGGGCTACCATGGATTCATCAGTGAGTGAATGGTAGGTCGAGCACTGTGGACAATATTCCTGATTTGGATTCACTTGTATACACACATAGTCTCAGAAATTTAAAAAATGAGAATTTAGATTTAAAAAATGTATTTTACGCAAACTAAAATAAAATTACCTCTTTAAAATATTGTATTAGCTAAAAAGAGTATTACTTAGTTATCCAATAAGAAGTCCACCCAAATCCTGATTTGATCCTATATATGTCTATGCATTTAACAATTGCCTGCCCTTTCAAATCTACAATTGTTCCTCTTACGCAGTAAGCACAAAAATGCCCAAAGCATTGCCAAGTAGTCCCCCTTTTATATACCATGTTCCATTTCTGAATATTTCCTTTTTCTAAATTCTTAATATGGAGAATTAAATTTTTTTATATATTGTAGACAGTAGGTTTTTTTCTCTCTGAACATTGTTTTTCATTCCACAATAATTACACTGAACTCTCCACTTACAATCATTATAGAGCTATCATATTATAAATGTAATGGATTAGGTTTTTTGTGATTCAGTTTCTTTCATAATTAAACTATGTCCTCTCCAGATGGTTGCTTAGTATATTATAATTGTATAATTAATATTTCCTCCCAAGTTAAAAAAATGATAAACAATGGAATGCCTGCTCTTTCTCTTATTTTTGAACCTGTAAAAGCTAGAATATAGAATTACAATATAACACTTCATAATTCTTAACCAAACCATGGTTAAATGAAAGAATGAATGAAATATTCAAATATTCATGGTCTATGGCCATATGCTCTTATATGTTTATACGTTCATGCCTAAAATGCATTCATTCATCAAAATAAACTGAAAATCATTTCTAGATCACAATTATAAAGTTTAAAACCTAAGAGTTGTTGAAATTAATCCTGAATAAGTACATGAATTAATGTAATTAAAGATGAAATTTTAGTAATTGGAGAGCTAGAGGTATAATTTCTAATAACCACAACATATTTTAAACAACTATATGTAGCTATATTTTTAAAAATTGTATAGTCTTTATGCATTAGAATTAGAAACTTCCCACAATGGAAAAGTATTGGAAATATTGACAAATTGTCAATCATCTCTTTAAAATTTAATTGGTAGTGTTTAAAATATATATCAATTTAGCAAAAAAAAGTAATTTTAACCAGTCCCAGGTGCTCCATCAGTGTTGAGTAGAAGACAACATATGTTCCAACACCACTGGGAGTAACTGGGACCAGCAGGATCTAGGGACTCAGGAACCCCGCCCAACCAATGGCTCAGGTTCCTTACAGTCTTCACCTGTCTTCCTTGAACACTAACTCAATGGCCAGTCCCACACAGGGCACTGACATTCGTAAAAGAAACTTTACTAAAGCTCAAAGCACACATCGCATGTCACACAATAATAGTGGGAGACTTTAACACCACACTCTCAGTAATAAAAAAAAAAAATATGGAAACAGAAACTAAACAGAGACACAGTGAAACTCACAGAAGTTATGAACTGAATAGATCTGATAGATATTTATAAGATATTTCATCCTAAAGCAAAAGAATATACTTTATTCTCAGCACCTCACGGTACCTTCTCCAAACTGACCATATAATTGGCCACAAAACAAGCCTCAACAGACACCAGAAGATTGAAATAATCACATGCACCCTATCAGATCACCACAGACTAAAGCTGGTCTTAAATTCCAACAAAAAACAATGGAAAACAACCATACACATGGAAACTGAACTATACTCTCCTCAAGGATAACTTGGTCAAGGAAGAAATAAGGGAAGAAATTAAAGACTTTTTAGAATTTAATAAAGATGAAGACACATCATATCAAAATTTATAGGACACAATGAAAGCAGTGCTAAGAGGAAAAGTCATAGCTCTAAGTGCCACCAAAAAGAAACAGGAGAGATCTTACACTAGCAGATTAACAGCACAGCTGAAAGCTCTAGAACAAAAAGAAGCAAATACACCCAAGAAGAGTAGATGGGAGGAAATAATCAAACTCAGGGCTGATATCAACCAAATAGAAACAAAAAGAACTATATAAGAATCAACCAAACCAGGAGCTGGTTCTTTAAGAAAATCAACAAGATAGATAACATCCCCCCCCTTTTTTTTTTTAGATATTTTCTTTCTTTACATTTCATATGATATCCCCTTTCCCTGTTTCCCCTCCAAAAAAAAAAATTCCTATTCCTTCCATCCTCCCTCTGCTGACCAACCCACTTCTCCCATTTCCTGGCTATGGCATTCCCCTACATTGGGGCATAGAGCCTTCACAGGACCAAGGGCCTCTCCTCCCATTGATGACTGCCTAGGCCATCCTCTGCTACATATGCAGCTGGAGCCATGAGTCCCATCATGTGTACTCTTTAGTTGGTGGTTTAGTCCCTGGGAGCTCTGAGGGTACTGGTTAGTTGATCTTGATGTTCCTCCTAAGGGGCTACAAATCCTTTCAGCTCCTTGCGTCTATTCTTTAGCTCTTTCGCTGGGGATCATGTGCTCAGTCCAATGGATGGCTGTGAGACTCTACTTTTGTATTAGTCAGATACGTCAGAGCCTCTCAGAAGACAGCTATATCAGGCTCCAGTCAGCGCTTGCTGTGATTCACAATCATGTCTGGATTTGGTGATTGTATATGGGAAGGATTCCCAAGTAGGGTAGTCTCTGGATTGTCCTTCCTTCAGTCTCTGCTCTACATTTTGTCTCTGCAACTCCTTCCATGAGGATTTTGTTCCCCTTTCTAAGAAGAATAGAAGTATCCACACCTTAGTCTTCTTCTTGAGTTTCTTGTGGTTTGTGGATTGTATTTTGGGTATTCTGAGATTATCAGTGTGTGCATATCATGTGTTCTTTTGTGATTGGGTTACCTCACTCAGGATGATATTCTCCAGATCCATCCATTTCCCTAAGAATTTCATAAATTTATTTTTTTAATAGCTGAGTAGTACTCCACTGTGTAAATGTACCACATTTTTTGTATCCATTCCTCTGTTGAGGGACTTCTGGTTCTTTCTAGCTTCTGGCTATTATAAATAAGGCTGCTATGAACATAGTGGAGTATGTGTCCTTATAACATGTTGGAGCATCTTCTGGGACCTGAGCTAAACAAAGAATTTTCAGCTGAGAAATATTGAAAGGCTGAGAAGCACCTAAAGAAATGCTCAACATCCTTAGTCATCAGGGAAATGCAAATCAAAACAACCATGAGATTTCAACACACACCAGTCAGAATGGCTAAAATCAAAAACGTAGGTGATAGCAGATGCTGGTGAGGTTCTGGAGAAAGAGGAACAGTCCTTTATTGCTGGTGGGATTGCAAGCTGGTACAACCCCTCCGGAAATCAGTTTGGCAATTCCTTAGAGAATTGGACATAGTATTACCTGAGGACCCAGCTATACCACTCCTGGGCATATACCCAGAAGATGCTTCAACATTTAATAAGGACACATGCTCCACTATGTTCATAGCCGCCTTATTTATAATAGCCACAAGCTGGAAAGAACCCAGATGTCCTTCAACAGAGGAATGGATACAGAAACTGTGATACATTTACACAATGGAGTACTACTTAGCTATAAAAAATAATAAATTCATTAAATTCTTAGGCAAATGAATAGAACTGGAAAATATCACCCTGAGTGAAGTAACCCAATTGCAAAAGAACACACATAGTATGCACTCACTGATAAGTGGATATTAGCCCAAAAGCCCCAAATAATCAGGATACAATTCACAAACCACATGAAGCTCAATAAGAAGGAAGACCAAAGAGTGGGTGTTTCAGTCCTTCTTAGAAGGAGAACAAAATAATCACAGGAGCAAATATGGAGGTAAAGTATAGAGCAGAGACTAAAAGAAAGGCCACGCAGAGACTACCTCACCTAGGGACTCACAGTTACCAAATCCAGACATTATTGTGGATGCCAAGAAGTGCATGCTGAAAGGAGCCTGATATGGTTGTCTCCTGAAAGGATCTGCCAAAGCCTTATAAATACAGGGGTATATGTTAGCAGCCAACCATTGGACTGAGGGTGACATCCCTAATAGAGGAGTTAGAGAAGGGACTGATGGAGTTGAATGGGTTTGTAACCTCATGGGAAGAATAACAATATCAACTAACCAGACCCACCACATCTCCCAGGAACTAAGCCATCAGTGAAGGAGTACACATAGCTCCAGCTGCATATGTAGCAGAGGATGGCTTTGTCATGCCAATGGAAGGAAAGGTCCTTGGTTCTATGAATTCTAGATAGATACCCCAGTGTAGGGGAATCAAGAGTGGGATAGTGGGAGTAAGTGGGTGGGTGGCAGAACACCCTCATAGAAACAGGGGAAGGGAGGACAGGATAGGGGGTTTCTGGAGGGATAAAACCAGGAAAGGGGATAACATTTGAAATGTAAATAAAGAAAATATTCAGTACAAAAAAGTAATTTTAAGAATTAAGAAATAATAAAACTGTAGACTAGTGCAGCAAAATTTGACCTATATATATCAGCGAGCACTAGGGAGTACATAGATTCAACAGTGAATGAATGGTGGAATTATTATTTAAATAGTTCCAGAGTTCCACTGATTGGTTTGTTATGATGAACCATTGCTATAATTAAAATAGCAAATCAAATATGTATAAATGTTCCTGTTAGTTTCCCATGGTAGTAACATGGTATAATTAGTTTGTATATGAGATCTTTAAAATGTTCTTCACAGAATCCCATGGCTTTAGAAGTAATTATTTGCATTAGAATACAATTCCATAACTGTGACAATGGATTATGGGAGGTTATGATTAGTTTGGGAAATGTTTTAATTAGTAAATAGATGCCTAATTAAATCTTTAGACATAGTATAAGGATACATAAAAAATCCTGTGATGATCATCCTGGAATTTTGAACTCATGAGTATCAGCTGTGAGGGTGAGTTAAGAATTAACTGAGAATACACAAGTAAAGGGCCTGGATGCATAGTATGACTTATATTAAAAATTTTAAGACAGAACACAGAGGACCTGGAGGGATGGCTTACTAATTAAGAGAACTTACTGCTCTATCAAATGACCAGAATCCAGATCCCAGTATCCATGTGTACTGGCTGGCTTTGTGTGTCAACTTGACACAGGCTGGAGTTATCACAAAGAAGAGAGCTTCAGTTGGGGAAGTGCCTCCATGAGATCCAGCTGTGGGGCATTTTCTCAATTAGTGATCCAGGGGGTAGGGCCCCTTGTGGGTGGTACCATCCCTGGGCTGGAAGTCTTGGGTTCTATAAGAGAGCAGGCTGAGCAAGCCAGGGGAAGCAAGCCAGTAAGGAACATCTCTCCATGGCCTCTACATCAGCTCCTGCTTCCTGACCTGCTTGAGTTCCAGTCCTGACTTCCTCTGGTGATCAACAGCCATGTGGAAGTAAGCTGAATAAACCCTTACCTTCCCAACTTGCTTCTTGGTCATGATGTTTGTGCAGGAATAGAAACCCTGACTAAGACACCATGGGAGTATCCTTCATTTATGTGCATTTGCACCATGCATACATGCCCACATACACATACATGAATACGCTCAAACATGTCCATTATAAATGGTTGCAAGACAATTTAGTCCTAATCAGACAGGTCAAGATCAAAAGGTCATAGGACAGCACATGCTGGCTAGGATGTGGAGAAAGGTAAACACTCTTCCATTGTTGGTGTGATTGCAAACTTGTAAAATCATGATAGTAAACAATCTGGTGGTTTCTAAGAAAATTAGAAATAGTTCTACCTGAAGACCCAGCTATACTGCTCCTGGGAATATACCCAGAAGATGCTCCACCATTCCACAGGACATGTGCTCCACTATGTTCATAGCAGCCTTATTAGTGATAGCCAGAAGCTAGAAGTAGCCCTGATGTCCCTCAAACAAAGAACAGATACAGAAAATGTGGTTGGTTCATTTCCACAATGGAATACTATTCAGCTACTAAAAACAAGGACATCATGAATTTGTAGGCAAGTGGGTGGAACCAGAGAATATTAGCCTAAGTGAAGTAAGCCAAACACTAAATGACATGTTTGGTGTGTATTCACTTCTAAGTGGATATTAGATAAATTTTCAGAATACCCATGATATGCCCTGTAGACCCGAAGACGTTAAACATTAAGGAAGGCCCAAGTGAGAATGCTTGAATCCCACTTAGAATTGGGAACACACTGTCATGGGTGGCAAATGGAGTGAAGGACCTGAGTGGATAAGGGAGGGCAAGGGGGATAGGGGGCCAGGATCAAGCATGGGGAGAGACAAATGAGATTCCCAGGGGGCCAGGAAACATGAATAGAAACATGCAGTTGCTGAGGTTAAGGATGGGGGTTCCCTAGAAAATCCCAGAGACCTGGGATGAGGGAGGCTCCAAGGAGTCAATATAGGTGACCTTAGCAGAAACATCCAAGAATGGGGATATGGAATCTGAAGAGAACACATCCAGGAGCCAGACAGGATCCTGAGTGGAAGGTCAGGAAACCAACCTACCTACAAAACTTTTGTCCCCAAACTGATCTTGTCAAAAAGAAATGAAGGAACAAAGCTTGAGCAAAGACTGAAAGAATGGTGACCAATGACTGTCTCATTTTGAAACCCATCCCATTGGTAGGCACCAATTCCTCACACTATTTAAGGATGCTACATTGTGCTTATAGACAGGAGCATAGCAGCCCTCTGAGAGGATCTACCTAGCAGCTGAACTGAGAAAGATGCAGATACCCACAGACAAACATTGGACTGAGGTTGGGGATCCATATGGAATAATTAGAGGAAGTATTTAAGGTCCTCAAGGAGATGGCAACCCCACAGGAAGACCAACAGTGTTAACTTACCTGGACCCCGGGAGCTCCCAGAGAATGAGTCACAACCAAAAGCATACACTGATTATTCCCAAGCCTAGGGCACATAAGTAATAGAGGGCAGCTTTGTTTGTTCTGAGTAGGAGAGGATGGTCTTAATCCTGAAGAGACTTGATGCACTAGGATTGGGGAATACCCAGTGGGGTAAGTTCAGGAGGTATGGGTGAGAAACTCTTTGAGAGGGTAAGTAGGGCAACATTTGGGATGGAAGTAAATAAATAAATAAATAAATAAATACTTTTTAAATACAAGATATAAGTCCTACTCTTAGTAACTCTGTATACTTAACATAACGTCAGGGATTCTGAGCTCATCTCATTTCATTTCATTTCATTTCATTTCATCTTTATAGCCAAATGTTCTGTACAAAACATATTATTTGAATTTTTATTGATTATTTTGTTTATTTACATTTAAATGTTGTCCCCCTTCCCACTTTCCCCTCTGCAAATCCCACATCCCATTCCCCTCCCATTTGCTCCTCTACCCACCTACCCACCACTTATACTCTCACTGCTCTAACATCCCCCTATGCTGGGGCATCAAGCCTCCATGGCACCAAGGGTCTATCCTCCCATTGATGTCAGATAAGACCATCCTCTGCTACATCTGTGGCTGGAGTCATGGGTTTGTCTATGTCTACTCTTTGCTTGGTGGTTTAGTCCCTGAGAGCTCTGGATGGTCCTGTTAGTTGATATTGTTGTTCTTTCTATGGGGTTGCAATCCCTTCAGCTCCCTCAGTCCTTCCCCTAACTTCTCCAATGGGGTCCCCGTTGGCTACTGGTTGGCTTCAATCATCTGTATCTGTATTGGTCAGGCTCTGGCAGAAACTCTCTAGGGATCACTATACCATGCTCCTATCAGTAAGCACTTCATGGCATCAGCAATAGTTTTGGGTTTGTTATCTGAAGATGGGAAAGATTCTTAGGTGGGGCAGTCTCTAGGTGGCCTTTCCTTCCATTTCAGCTAATATCAGCCCCATTGGGTCCTGGGAACCTCTCACTTCTCTGGCATCTAGGACTTTCTAGTGGCTACCCCCAGTTTCCCACCTCCCACTGTTACATATTTCTATTCATTTTCCTGACCTCTGGATGTCTCTCCTGTCTCTTCCCATACCTGATCCTGCCCCCTTTTTTTTTCTCCCCCTCTTCTCTCCCTCCAAGGTAAATAAATACTTTTTTATAAATTAAAATATGTTTTTTCCAGTCTAACCAGTTTACTTTCCTTACTTCACATTTGTGGTACTATTATATATGAGGTTAAGAGAAACATTTAAAAGTTCAAGAGAGATAAGAACTTGCAAACCTTGAAATATCAAACTAACAATGGTAGATAATAGATTCTGTACATATACCATGTAAAATCATTTTAAATACTTCACCAACATTCTAAGTTGCCAATATTACAGTGACAATGAAATATAGTTTGCTGTAAGTACCTCAATAAGCAGAGAAACATAAATAACCAAGTACAACTGTAAGATTACAATATTCTTAACAATTTAGCAAAAACAGATGCTATTTACCAGATCTTACCTCTATAATGATTTGTTAGAAAGAATTCAGGAGATGATTCATGAGTATCTGACTGATGTTATTAATAATCTCAGTGTTTACAGAACATTATAATTCAGAAAACACCTTCATATGTACTGTCTCAGGCTATCCTCCTAAGAAATCTACAAGACATCAGCAAGGACACAGCAGTTCACAAATAAAGAATTAGGTATTTATAAACTAAGGATGACCATCTGCTTTTTTAAATTTCATAGGAAATATCCTTTTCTTTATAGGATTTTTATATATGGTACCAAGTACATAATATTTTCTTTTTTATTGGATATTTTATTTATTTACATTTCAACTATTTTCCCCTTTCCAGTTCCCCCTCCACAAATCCCCTATCCCATCCACTCTTCCCCTGCTTCTATGAGGTTGCTTCCATACACACCCACACACTCCCACTTCACCGGACTAGCATTCCCCTACACTGGGCCATCGAGCCTTCATAGGACTTAGAACCGACACTCTCATTGATGCCAGATAAGGCCATCATCTTCTGCTACATCTGCAGCTGGAGCCATGGGTCCTCTTTGGTTAAGTGGCCTAGTCCCTGGGAGCTCTGCAGAGTCTGGTTGGTTGATATTGTTCTTATACATATATGATTGCAAATTCCTTCAGCTCCTCCAGTCCTTTCCTTAACTCCTCTGTTGAGGTCCCCATGCTTAGTACAATGGTCGGCTGCAAGCATCGGCATCAGTATTGGTCAGGATCTGGCAGAGCCTCTTAGGAGACAGTTATATCAGGCCCCTGTCAGCAAGCACTTCTTGGCATCAGCAATACTGTCTGAGTTCGGTGTCTGCATATGGGCTGGATCCCCATGACAACACTGATTTCTTTATTATGAATATGTAGAGCATATACAAGGGCTACACAGTTGTGTTTTAAATGTATTTATCTTTTATTTTCATTTATGTTGAGGAAAAATCTGTATTCTATATTATTTTTTCACTAGAGAAACTATATGAATAACAGTGCTTGATCATCTTAATAATTTTAAATTCCTGTCAAAATGTTGTTTAAAGGCTTGCTAGATAAACCCTTATGATCTTCTTCTCTACTGCACAACACTCAAGAAAGTATTAAAGCTCCTCCTCGTTGCACTGGAAATAAATTTCCACAACATAACTGTGACTTATCAGAGAGATACAAATAACCTTTTAAAATATCACCTGTCCTTTAGACTGAAGGAATCACTTAACTTGAAATGCACGATAGAGCTGGATAAATTGAGATGAATATGTGTCATCAGAGTCTGACTATTTCTACTTCAACATATAGAAAAAGAAATGACACACAGGAACTCTGCCAGCCAGGTGGCTCAGGTTCCTTCCAGTCTGTCTGGGCTGGCAGGTGCTCTGAGAAGACCTTGGGTGGAAGCTCTGCAGCCAGTCCCACAACACCCAGGGAAAGCTCCACTCCCAGGTGCTCTATCATGCAGAAGATCAGAGCTGAGAAGGACACAACATTTGTCCCAAAACTGGGAGTAAATGAGAGCTGCAGGACCAGGCACACAGAAATTCCACGAGCCCAGTGGCTATCAGAGGTGAGGGAGGGCAACATCTGTCCCAACACTGGGAGTAACTGGGACCAGCAGGACCAGGCACACAGGAACTACACCAGCCCAGTGACTCAGGTTCCTTCTGGTCTGTCTGAGCCAACCGGTGCCGTGAGCTTGGGTGCAAGCTCCACGGCCAGTCCCACAACACCCAGAGGAAGGTCCATTCACAGGTGCTCTAACAAGCCCAGAATCACAGGATCACAAAATCACAGGATCACAGAGACAGCTTGACTCTAAGAAGTTCTGACACAACCAGGATCACAGGAAGGACAGGCTCCAGTCAGATTTAGCAAGGGCAAGTAGCACTAGAGATAACCAGATGGCTGGAGGCAAGCTTAAGAATATAAGCAACACAAACCAAGATTACTTGGCATCATCAGAACCCAATACTCCCACCATAGCAAGTCCTGGACACACCATCACACTGGAAAAGCAAGATTCAGATCTAAAATCACTTCTCATGATGATGATACAGGATTTTAAGAAAGACATAAATAGCACCCTCAAATAAATACAAGAGAACACAGGTAAACAGCTAGAAGTCCTTCAAGAGGAAACACAAAAATCCCTTAAAGAACTACAGGAAAACACAATCAAACAGGTGAAGGAAATGAGCAAAACCATCCAGAATCTAAAAATGGACAAAGAAATAATCAAGAAATCAGAAAGAGAGACAACCCTGGAGATAGAAAAACTAGGAAAGAAATCAGGAGTTGTAGATGCAAGCATCACCAACAGAATACAAGAGATAGAACTCTGGGGCAAAAGACACCATAGAAAACATTGAAACAACAGTCAAAGAAAATGCAAAACGCAAAAAGCTCCTAACCCAGAACATCCAGGAAATCCAGGACACAATGAGAATGCCAAACCTAAGGATAATAGGTATAGAAGAGAATGAAGACTCCCAAGGTAATGGGCCAGTAAGTATCTTTAACAAAATTATAGAAGAAAACTTCCCTAACCTAAAGAAAGAGATGCCCATGAACATACAAGAAGCCTATAGAACTCTAAATAGACTGGACCGGAAAAGAAATTCCTCCTCTCACATAATAAAAACACCAAACGCACTAAACAAAGAAAGAATTTTAAAATCAGTAAGGGAAAAAGGTCAAGTCACATATAAAGGCAGGCCTATCAGAATTACACCAGACTTCTCACCAGAGACTATGAAAGCTAGAAGATCCTGGGCAGATGTCATACAGATCCTACAAGAACACAAATGCCAGCCCAGGCTACTATACCCAGCAAAACTCTCAATTACCATAGATGGAGAAAACAAGACATTCCATGACAAAACAAAATTTACACAATATCTTTCTATGAATCCAGCCCTACGAAGGATAATGGATGGAAAACACCAGCATAAGGAGCAAAACTATACTAATTCTACCTCTGTACTGGCTGGTTTTATGTGTCAACTAGACACAGGCTGGAGTTATCACAGAGAAGGGAGTTTCAGTAGGTGAAGTGCCTCCATGAAATCTAGCTGTGGAGCATTTTCTCAATTAATGATCAAGGGGGCAGGGCCCCTTGTGGGTAGTGCCATCCCTGGGCTGGAAGTCTTGGGTTCTATAAGAGAGCAGGCTGAGCAAGCCAGGGGAAGCAAGCCAATAAGCAACATCCCTCCATGGCCTCTGCATCAGCTCCTGCTTCCTGACCTGCTTGAGTTCCAGTCCTGACTTCCTCTGGTGATCAACAGCAATGTGGAAATAAGCTAAATAAACCCTTTCGTCCCCAGCTTGCTTCTTGGTCATGATGTTTGTGCAGGAATAGAAACCCTGACTAATAAAACCTCTTACAACAAAAACAACAGGAAGTAACAATTACTTTTTCTTAATAGCCTAATATGAAAATTAATATTGCCAACATATCCTAATCAATTGAAATCCAAAAATACAAGAAATTAGAAATTTGTTGATTGTCATCCAATGATCTCTCTAATTTGGTAATTGGAGAAATAGGTCCAATATTGTACAATCTATATACACTTTCAGCTTGTTTTTTTTGTGACAGTGTCTTGCTGGGTACAACATAAGGGTCTTGAAATCTTGCTTCTCCTATCTCAGTCTCTCTATTAGTAGTATTGTTTATTTCATGTTTTTACACTATACTATGGTTTTCAGAACAGCTTACACATTTCAAAAGTATTTATATACCCGAAAGAAATGTAGACAATTAAATTGGGAAGGGGCTTGTAAGAGAATAAGAAAGAATGGGACTGAATGCTTTGTGGAAGTTTGTAACTCTTGTATCAAGTTTGAAGAAGAGGACTTTATAAGTTACTCTTTCTCTGAGATGAATGCTTTCCCAAATTATCACAGCCAATGAACCAAATTTTTACCCTCACCTAATGTCTGTGCCACCCTCCAAGCAGAACCATTGTTCATTGAAACAGTTGGTGAATGACTTTATGGATAGACCCTCTTAATACACACAGCATTTCTTAAATGAATGTAACATGCTCTCTGTGGGCTGAGAATAAATCCACTCACTCAAGTCAAATAGCTTTGACCATAGGAGGAAGTCTGTATCCAAAAACCGTGCCTACAATTCATTCTTTGGAGCAGCAGAACTGTCAACTCTCAGCTTAGCTATGATGGTGGTAAAATCCTTTGGTGATGTGAGGGTCATTGAAGTACAGCCTTATTGCAATGAAATCCAATGTCTAAAAATTGTTCTTATATTGGGCTTGTACTACAGTAAGAGCCAAGATTTTAAACTCTACTAAATACAAAACAAACAAACAAAGACTTTATATATTTATATTCATTTAAGAAAATACTAGTAGTGATGTATTATTTTGAAATATACAGTTAATATGTTTGGAGTTATTTAAAATTTATATTGAGAAAAACATATGTATTTTCAGTATTGCTATAGACAAGCATCTACATAAGACTGTTAAATTGATTGTTGTTTTATATCAAACAACTTTTATAATACTCATTTTTATTATTATAATATTTTATAAATTTTAAAGAATATGACAAAAAAGATATTTTAGATATTGAAGAGGGTCTCTGGGAGGAGTTGGGGTACAAAAGGAAAACAAGAATGTGATGCAATTCTATTTATTTAAAAATACGTTTTTAAATGTTAAGAAATTCAGATATGCTAGGCGGTGGTGGCACATGCCTTTAATCCCAGCACTTGGGAGGCAGAGACAGGCAGATTTCTGAGTTTGAGGCCAGCCTGGTCTACAGAGTGTGTTCCAGGACAACCTGGGTTATAAAGAGAAATCTTGTCTCAAAAAACAAAACAAAACAAATAAATTAAAAAAAAGAAATTCAGATAAATTGAAATCATGTAACTTTTCTCATCATATGCAATAAAAGTCAAAAAATAAAATTTAAAAAAAAGACAGCATGGTATAAAACCTCCAAGTATTTTTAAAGTTATTGGCTAAAGACAAAGATTTGGCTACATTTGCTTTCACTGCTGTTTTCAACAGTTGCAACTTGGAAGCAGCCATGATTTTAGCATGGAAAACAAAGCTGACAGATGGATTTGGGCCCAAAGGCAATATGAAGGATGAAAACGCACCAAGAACTTATATTCTTTCCCGGTCAAGGAAGTAATCGTTTTTATCCTTTGACTTGATTATTTAGATACAAACACCAAAGCACACATATTTAACATCTGGCAAGCCTATTCTATGTGCATCTATCTAAAAAAAATTCTTGATTGTGAACAATCTCACATACAAAAGATCAAAGCAAATCATATATGCATACTTAGTCTGTACATCACAGATGTGCTTTATTTTACAAAGAAGAATATCTGTAAATGTGTTTGAAATATACCTTATAGACTTATTCTCAGTTAAGAACAATATTCTGGCACTTTTATACTTAGCTACTAAGGGACTCTATTTTGTCATTGTTGTTAACACACAAGTGCACACACACACACACACACACACAGAGTTTGCGCGTAAATCTGAGTAAACAATACATTCAGGGATGCTAACTTGTCCATTTAACTCATTCAGATTGATTTTATGTCTCTTAGAAAAGAAAAATGTGAAACCAAACATGATTGCTTATGCCCAAAATAACAGAATTCTGGAGGCTTGGTTCACTAGTAAGTTCACAGTGGGTGGACCATGATAGTGGGGCTACATAGTGACCCACTATCAGAAACCAAATTACAGATAAAATCCCCTCCAAATTATAAAGAGCATAGGATTCTAATTTACCTTCCAGTAAAGTTAGTTATAATGCCTAACGATATCTCCACATTTTAGCTCTAAAGTTTTATAAATACCTTTGTTTCTTTCAAAAATATAATCTGCTTTAGTATACAAAGGACAGCTATAAGCTAAGCATTACAAAATTCATAGCCAAACTTTGAACTTAGATGCCTTTGTGTCTGCTCAGGTAGTAAATATTTGCCTATAGAAAGGATGAAACCATCTTCCTGGGTGGTATAAGGTTGCAGATGAAAAAAAACCCCTGTCTTCAAGAAAATGAGCAGAGTGGAGGAAAACAAGAAATCTGCGTAGCAGGGGTCCTAACAAAACGCTGGTGGTTCTGGAAGGGTTAGGCTCAGATTTTCAGTCAGCTCTAAGAAAAGACATGCAATTGAAAAACAAAGGAAAAAGTATGACGTAATCCTCAAACACCAATCCAAAGGCATGCAGGTGTGAAAGATTATGGTAGGTGGCCAGTGAATGGCATCTATTTAGCAGTGCCATCCTTGTAATAGAGTCAGTGTGACTTTAGTGACTGTTGTTCGATAGGCAGTGATTCTTTCCTCCACTGATAACTAATAAGCTTATTGAATTAGTAAGGAATTATTAAAATAATTAAATTGATTACATTATTTTAAAACAAGGTGGGGGCTGGGGGGTGAGGACATCCTCTTGGAAACAGCAGGGAGGAGGAATGGGATGCAGAGCTGTGGGAGGGCAGACAAGGAGGGGGTAATGACAAGACTTTAAAAACATAAAAGTAATAAAAAAGTAAAATAAAAAATTATGGTATAAATCTTAAATGTAAATTTAAATATAATTTGACATTGTTTTAGCAAATATTTTCATATAGACATTAATTTGAGATTTCTTAATTTTTGCATTTGATTTTCTTAATTTTATCATTAATCTCTATCTTTTACCTATGTGTGACAATCTGATGTTTCATTTAAAAATAACTTCTATTGGCCAGACCCCCGGAGCTCCCAGGGACTGGGCCACCAACCAAAGAGTACCACAGGGAGAGACCTGTGGCTCTGGCCACATATGAGGCAGAGGATGGCCTTGTTGGACATCAGTGGGAGGAGTGGCCCTAGGGCCTGCGGGTGTTAGATGCCCCAGGGTAGGGGAATGCCAGGGCTAGAAGACTAGAGTTGGTGGGTGGGTGGGTGAGGGAATCACCCTCATAGAGGTGGGGGGGTGGGATGGGATAGGAGTTTCCAAATGGGAGACTGGAAAAGGGAAACATTTTAAATGTAAATAAAGAAAATATCCAATAAAAAAAAACTCACAAGAAAAAAATTAAAAGCATAAAAATAACTTCTAAATAGCCATGATTTTTTAAATAAGACTCATGTACATGCATATTATGTTTTTAGCTATTTCCATATTATCTGTGTACTAGAGGAGAAGTGAGCATGATATTGACTCCTTAATTCTTTCCAAGAAGCATAATTGCTTTCCTTTCTCTTGAACTAAAGTTAGTGAAGAGGGAAACTTCAAATGGCAATTGGTCCACTAACCCTGTCAGAGTTAATTAAATTAAATATGCTGTATTTCCTTCTTTTAAAAAGGTATCAAAGCAATGGCTTGGGAAATGATTTAATTAGACTTGAAATGTCCCTCAGAGTACTTGGAGGTTGGAGTGAAACAAGAGTTGCCTTGCAGGGCATTTATGAAATGATTATTATGTGCAACATTGTGGCATTATTTGATGACTGGAATTACATCTTCTATCTGAGAAGGTAAACCACACTTATTATTAAGGGATTATAAGAACGCGGAGTAAGAACATGCTTCTCCACTTTGGGTATTATTTACAAGTGTTTATAAAGAGTCTTAGAGTTGAAGCAAGGCTATTTGTTGGAGAAAACTAATCAGGTTTAAGTAATTCTAGATCTAAGGTAATAATGCTACCACATGCAAATTTGAGTTGTGACATCTTTTTGACTAAAAAGAATGATATATGTTTGTAATTTACAGCTACCATATTAAACTAACAGATACAAATTCTGGACATTATTTTTTTTCATGCAAGATTTAAATCTGAGTGATAAATATTTTTGTATAATTTTGACTTGTATACCATACCTTTCAGCATAAGTATTGCAATAAAGAGATAAGATGTATTAATTAGAAGACTTAGGGTAAGCAGATATATTTAAGGAGTAGCAAAGAAGTTATCTGTGACCCAAAAATTTTTAATGCATGAAACAGAAAGAAGGCTATTACCATATATACAAATCACACTGTTTTATTCATAACAGTTATCACCAGTAGATAATGTATTTTCTTGCCTCTCCAATGTAAAATAAAGATTTCATAAGGATGATTTTGCCTTCATTATTATGTTTCTACCATATAGAACACTGCTGGCATATGAGACACTACCTAATTCATATTAGTTGAGAGAAAACAATGAATAGTAAGTTAAAGAAAATGCCTGTTTTATATTTTGATACCTCATAAAAACATCAATGAGAAAGTAGAATCAAATTACATTTTTAATAGCTCTGTAAGATAAATTCTGTGCCTTGTACTAGTCAACTATTTAAAGTATGAAATTCCTGCTTAGGGATTTTACCATAGTTATTCTCAACATGACCAGATGGCAGCCATACACAACTCCAGGACTAAAGAAAGGTAAGTCAGGAGCATCACCGCTCAGAGGCTGGTCTGAGACACAGTGAACTGTGTCTCAGCCTGAGCTAGGAAACACAGCTAACAAATGAAGGTGATTTCTTGTGTCTGAAGTTTTAGTTCAGCTTTCATAACCTGAAGTGAATTTTGAGAAGATACTGTCCATGTTTGTTTGTTTGCTTGGTTTTTTTTTTTATTCTATTTCTAAAGAAATAGTTTATTCTGTTACTTTTAACCACATGCACGAGTGTGTCTGTGTGTTGGTGTACATATATCTGCATTCATGCCTGTGCAGTCATAGGTATCAAATTTCTGGGAAGCTGGAGTCCAACTCAGGTCCTCTGGAAAAGCAGTAGTCATTCTTAAGAGCTGAGCCATCTATCCAAATATTTGCTTTTACTCTTGATTCAAACCAATAGGGCTAGATTTTAATCTCATTTTTTGATGTACCAACAAACAAATAGTAAAATATAAAACTATCCACTATTCAATTTTTCTTTTTAAGACTCAGGCAGCACTGCCAATGGCATCCAAAAATCCACGATTACAAAATTAAATTTTTATTATACTCTGCAACTTTGAAGTTTTGTTAGTTATTTTCCCTACTCATGCAGGTGAGTCAACAGGTAGTAGCATTGTTCTTTTATAAAGAGGAAGTGAAAAAATTGCAAAAAGTATACCATAATTGAACATGTAGAACCAGATGTTATTCATATATGTGTGTATATTATATATATAATATGTATATATATATGTTTATATATGAATAAACATTCCTTTAAAAATGTAATTATACTGTCTTAGACAATTGTTGTCAATTGGAAATTATTGGCATCTATTGGCCAGTTATTAAGTTAGAATATTTAGTCTTTTCAATAGCCTTTTAATTAAATCATAGCTATTGACAGAATTTTATAATTAATTCATCTAAGGGAGTTATAGAAGGAAATAGAATTGGCATTATAATGATTTCAAAGTTTATATTCTTAAATTTTGGGAACCTCTTAAATTTGAAGTATTAAATAATTTTAGAGATATCATCATCACGGTAAATAAAATGGCTCAGCACATAAAAAGATTTGCTACTAAGTGTGTCAACCTGTGTCCAATCTCCAGAAAGAGAAAAATGACTTCTACAATTTGTTCTCTGACGTCTGCACATACACAATAAGCACACCACACAAACATACACACACACACACACACACACACACACACACACACACACTGAGAGAGAGAAGAACAAAAAAGAAAAAGAAGATAAATAAATGCAATAAAATTAAATATCATCTTAAATTTTCATTATATTTTAAATAATCCAGTATGTCATAAATTATACAGTACTCTGCTCTTCAAACATTTACAAATTTTCTCACATTGTGAGTGATGCTAGAGTAAAATGAATGAAGATATTACTCATTTCAGTACTGCAATGTCATTTAGAGCACATAGTAAATATGCCATGCATATTTTTGGAATGAAAAATGAATATCATAAAATGATTTCAATCTTTAGTGATTAAAAGATCAGTGGTATCATTATAAGCTATATGAACTAGGTACATATTTAGAACAGGTCATATGATTTAGGAAATGTCATATGATCCAGAAACCAACTATGCTTCCCAAATCTGTTGTAAGAAAAGGAATAAAATAAATGTAATAAAATGTAAAAATAAAAGAAAGAAAGAAACTTGATAGGAAGAAAGGCAGGGCGTATGATATACACTCATAAATAGAGAGGGGAATCATATGAGTCAACTTGAAGCTGCAATAGCTGTATAAATGGAACAATTATGTAAGGAAATGCATACACACACACACACACACACACACACACACACACACAAAATAGAACAAAGTAAACCAACAATAGAATCTGTTTTAAAATATCCAGAAAAACTAATAATTCATGGAGTTAGAGTCTGCAAACTATGACTTGTATAATGAAAACACCATATAATGATATGACTGTGTTTAAGGATATCTCACACATCCTACTTCCAGGTTAAGAACTACAGGCAATTAATGGCTGCTGAGAGGAGAATTAGTCTTCTCCAAGGATAGGCCCCTGATAGATTTCCTAATATCAAATGGTCATCCCTAAACACAGATACTTATGAACAATACAATATGAACTCAGAAGTTCATATCATATATGTATATATGTATTTGTGTATATGTATGTAGCTATCTATCATTATCATTTTCTTCTATACCCAATAATTTAAAATTAAGAGACCATGAATTTAGGAAGGAATAAGGTATATAGAAGGAATTGAAAAAATAGAGAGAAAGAGAAAAGTCCTCATATATGAAATTCTCAAAAAAAAATAAACTTAATAAATGATACGAAAAAAGACTCATTAGTTGAAGTTTGTGTTAGATTATCTCACAACTACACATAATACCCGTTCCAGAGAGAACCATTATCCCTGATACCACTGGTCACATGAACTCATTTGCACATGCCTATATACAAACACAAATATGTAATTAAAATTTAAAATAAGTCTATAAAAATCATAGAATTTAAGTATTGGTATATACTTAAATAATACAGATATATCTCTCAATTTTTTTTAAAATGCTGTCACTTTACTTGTTTATATCTTCTTATATTTTCTGTTCACATGCTATATTGAAAGAGCTAAGAGAAGATCTGTGGATAACAGATCATCAAGCGTAGTTCACATTAGACTTTTTAGGTGATGAGTGATATAACTAACATTAGGAATGGCTTTGGATGCTTTACTTCTCAAACTGCAGTTTGTACAGTTAGCAGTTTTAACAATGAGGTAATACCTTAAGAAATGTTTCTATTTTATCACTTTGAATTGAATTTTGACTGCATATTAAGCATTGAATTACATAATATTCACAGTACGTTTTGTCTAAAAGTATGTTTCTGACACGAAACGCTGAAAGTGTTGGTAGCTTGAGCTCCTGTAAAATGATTGAACAATAACTGTAATATGATGATAACTTTAAGGATTGCGAGTTTTACAGAAGTGATTAATGATCTACTTTGAGTAAACTCAGACATAGCTGTTGGGAAGGGAAGACATGGCATTTTCCCTGACTGATGTATGCTAAAGAGCAATCAAAGAAGTGAAATTATGAGTCTGGTTCACATAATTAGATTTTAAAAGTATCTTTGAGAGTACCAAACAGTAATGAATATTTAAGAAATAGAGTGAGGAAGAATGTCTCTCAATGATATTATATTTAGTCTCTCTACTATGCTAGAGAGAAAGCCCATTTCCTATAGGCACACAGTTGTAAGACAGTTAATCAATAGAGTTAATTAAGATGGATAGTATTAGTGGCTCCATATTTTAACCCTACCTATACACATACACTTTGTTACATGAGTGCAGTATTTTTTACTTAAAGAACAAAGATAACTTCCTTCCCCCCATCCTCCACTGATTTTCTGAGTTTTCTAGTATGATTTCCTTTGGCCAATGATGTGTGGCTAGACCTGGCAAACCTAGACACTTTGACTTCATTCTGGGGAATTTAACCATCACTATAGACCAGATCTGCTGCCCTGGAACTTCAGGCAGTAAATTAAAATTATGTGAGATTCAGTTATGTGAGATTCCTGATAGCTAGTGAATTCATTGCCCTGTGATCAAGTCTAGATAAGATTAGAAGAAAATAACAACTAACCTCCACATTTTTTAAACTAAACCAATGTATCTCTTTGTAGCAGTGATTTTGAGTAGTTTCTCATGTGGTTGGCAACACCCTGCAATCAATTCTATAACATCTAGTCAGACCTTCTCTAGATAAGTCAAAAGTAAAAATTAAAAAATAGGAGGAGTTCTCTTCGTAGTTACATTAAAATTATAGAATCCTTGTAAAACCTAGTTGAAAGCATGTATTCATCAATTATGTGCAGTATATACAGTGAATTGTAGTTTAAACATGGGTCTATTCACAAAATTCACATGCATGCTGACAATCCATATTTTGATTTTAATGAACATTTCATAAAATATTTACATGTTTAAATTAAATTAATGATGAAAAAGCTAATATCTTTATAAAAAAGAGGCTATGTATTATGTATGTGTGTGCATACATATATATGTGCATGTGAAAACAACTAGAAATTTGTTAAAACTCCTACCTAACTGTTCATTTCTTTGACCTCTTCCATTGATAATCACATTCATGTTCAGTGACAATTAATATATTAAATTATTTTCACTAAAGACAAAGAGGAAGAGGAAAAACTGAAAAAGAAAAGAAATAAAGAAGGTACTATACCAAGGAAACTGTTGGTTTAAAACCAAAAACTTCTATGGCCATTTTTAAACTAAAAAAAGTAGAAAAATCAAAATACATCCCTTATTATGAAGAATATTCTCATATATACATATGTATGTATATATGTGGGTATGCATATATTATATAATTGAATATTATTCTCACAGGGATATACATTATATAATTGAATAATAAATAGGCACAAATTGTCAAGAGAGATGATTTACCTTCATTGAAAAATTATTTGTGAACACTTTAGAGAAAAAAATGGCTTGTTCTATTGCCAACCAAGAAGTATATTAAATAAAGACAACTCCAGAAAGTGAACAAAGGGAATGAATGAATATATGCTAAAGTATAATATAGGAAGGAAAATGGATATACTCCTCATTTACATATGATAATAAGAGGAAGTATGATACATCATGTGACAGTTCCTGGGACATAAGCCAGCAAAGCATGCCACATGGGATAACTTTAAGGAAATATTTTACTTTTTATTTGATATATTTTCACATAATAAACTAATATTATCTGGTTTCACAAATGTACAAGTTGTCTCTGAATTTGGAAAATCTTTGCCAAAGTACAGTGAGTATTATAATAGAGTAGACTTTTACCCATTTCACTCAGTTTTGTGTGAAGACATTCCATCTCCCTATATGAACAACATTCTAGCTAGCAGTCTGACTCCAGTAGGGAAATATGGAAATCATTAGTACTTAAACTTAGATGGGGACAATAAGAATGATAAGAACTTGGAGAATGAAAGAAAAACAACACACTATACAGTTAGATGGAGTTTTGTTTGTGATTGTTTTCCTTACATAGAAGTTGACATGTTGAGCATAGATGATTCAGTATAAATATTTAGTATATGATGAAAAATAGAATAACTACCATTTTTATCTCCTTAAATGTTTGGGGGATTTTTGGAGGTAGTCTTTATAGTCTATGAGTTCCAGCCAATTTTTTTCTTCCTATACCACAGTTCCTTAGGACAATAGAATTTTTCCTTGTTTTGTTCCTTCTACTCTTCTAATCCTTGATTCTGTCAACAACATTTCATTTATTTTCAATTTGTCATACAACAAATTTTGCTGTCTTTCCCTCTCCTAAGCTCTCCTAGACACTGTCACTTTACCCAGTCAACTTTCAAATTTCCTTACTCTTAAAAAAAAGAAAAAGAACAAAAAGGAACAGAAAAATATAAGCCACATGTAAAAATCAAGATCCATCCCATCGATGGGCACCAAACCCTGATACTATTACTGATGCCATATTGTGCTTGTAGACAGGAGCCTAGCATAGCTGGCTTCTGAGAGACTCCACTAACAGCTGACTGAGACAGATACAGATACTTTCCTGAGGTCAGTGACCCCTATGGAAGAGGAGTATCTTGTCTGGTGTAGGTGGGGAAAAGATGTGTCTAATCCTGTAGAAACTTGATGCCTCAGGGAAGGGGAATGATGAGAGGGGGTGATGTAGGTGTAGGTGTGTGGTGAAGGGGTAGGTGGTTAGGTGGGGGGAGCATCCTCTTAGAGGCAAAGGGGATGGAGGATGGGATGAAGAACACAGGGAGGGGAGACAGAAGGTAGCAACATTTGGACTATAGACAAATAAAATAATTTAATAATGAAAAAGAACAAAACAAAACAAGCAAACAATCAAAACAAGGAGTCCATTTTGTGTTGGCCAATCTTTGCTGAAGAGGGCTACCCTGGAGTAGATTCTGGAGACATTTTATACTTTCTTAGAGTAATACACCAGCCTACATTTACTACAACACAACACAACATGGGTTTTCTTTCCTTAATCTTCTCACTAGTATTTTTTTTTATCTCTTATAACAGCAATTGTACCTAGAGTAAGATGATATATTTTTTTCATTTTTGTTAAAACTTTTTTGCTATGTTATGGTCCCCACTCTAACTCCACTGATGTTCAGCTATACCACTCTTGGGTATACATACAAAGGACTCCATATTCTACCACAAAGACACTTGTTCAATCCTATTTATAGATGTTTTTGAAATTTCCTATTTCGTTGTGACTGGAGAGTCAATGCTTTTCCCTGGTATTTGATGTTCATTTGTACATCTTCTTTTGAGAAAGGTCTGTGATCATTGTCCTACTATTTTAATTAGGTCTTTTATCTTTTATGTAGTTTAACTTTGACTTGCCTTGATTTTTTAATTAAACCCTAGATAAAAAATGATTTTTCTTTGCATCCACAGTAATTAAAAAGATAATCTAATTCTCAAATGTCAATGTGTTTCAAGTAGAAAAGAAGAGCAAAATAGAATCTGTCAGTACCCTGATAGAATCCCAGCTACCGGGAAGCCTGGGGCAGTAATACTGTGAAGTCAAGTCTGCCTGTGTAACAGAGTAAAACCGAGGCCCAATCTGAGTGTCATAGAGAGCACTTGTTTCAAAATTTTTAGAAGAGTTTTTCAAAAGTGTGTACTCCTAACCAAGTATGCATGATATTTGAATCCTAAGAAAAAAAATCCATAATAGAATTTTCTGCATAGAAGTCCTTAGCAGAATACTTCAGATAGTAGTAGACTTCAGGGCCTGATTTATGATTAGGATGGCTAGTTCTTTTTAAAAAATTAAATGTTTTATCTATCAAGTGTTCTCAATCTCTGAAAGCAATAATGGTTGCTTTAGTCACTAAAATTATTTACTTGTTATTTTTTATTTATTTATTGAGTGTTGTATGTGAGGAGTGTGTGCATACATGTGCTATTGCATACATGTGGTCCTTAGAGAACAGATGGCAGCATCCCCTCCTCTCCTCCTACCTACTGATTTCCAAGGATCAATCATGAGTCTTTAGACAGTAGTGTCTTTGACTTCTGTCATCTTGAAATCAGAAGTTGTTTTTCGATGAGGTTCCCATGAAAAAATATGTGACTCTTTGAGATATCACTTAAATTTACATAGTACTTGTTCATTCATTTTTAATTGAAAATAGAGTGAGTTTTTTTTAATTTATTTTTTATTATAAATAAGTACACTGTAGCAGTCTTCAGAAGCACCAGGAGAGGACATCAGATCCCATTACCAGTGGTTGTGAGCCACCATGTGGTTGCTGGAATTTGAACTCAGGACCTTTGGAAGAGCATCTGGTGCTCTTATCCACTAAGCCATCTCACCAGTCCAAAAATGGGATGAGTTTTACAAAGTATATTTTGATCATAATTTCTCCTTTCTCAACTAGATCTCCAACCCCACTCCCACCCATCCAACTCCTTGCCTTCTTTCTCTCTCTCTCTTAGAAAACAGTCAAATAAAAAAAATTCTTTAAATAGCTTTCATATTTTAAAGGTATACACAGGAGGAACATTAGACATAAATATGTGGCACCTGACACTTACAAATTGTCAAGGAAGATTCTCATAAACTGGGAGACTACTTGATAAATTGACACAAAATGACACCAATTTCTTTGCCTTACTGGGAAACTTAGTGAGCTCCTGGATTGATTTTTTGAAGTCATAAGATTGTAAAGAGAGTTGCCAACCTAGCTGGTCAGATCCAATCAGATGTTCCTAAAGACAGGGAGTGATGCTAAACAAACCAACACAATTTAGCATCAATGTATTCTGAATACTGAGCAGGAAGGGAGTCTGAAGAGCACTTCTACAAAATTTGTTTCCAAGAAGAGGCAAGTGATTTTGCCAAGGGCATCTGCATGGGTAAAATGTGAGCGTTCTGATACTTCCTTTAGTCTTATGTTCAAGGGAAGACCTCAGCTCGCTGAAGCATCACTCAAGAAGCTGGTAGTAAAGTAATAATGTCCTGTGATTTAATAATCCAGCAAAGATATATAATAACACAAGTGAAAACTTTTGACCTAATCTTCTCATTGATGATTAACCTCAGTCTTAATACTGTCAGAGCTCTCTATGCCTGAAGCTTGGGAAAATGACTCTTCAAAGCTGACAGTTTTTCTTCTTAACTTAAAAATGCTTTGACAGACAGAGAAGTAAGTTTAAGGAAGGGCTGTGAAATGCTAGTAAAAAGAGTTAAATGATTAATTTTGCTAGTTAGTGATCTATTAAATAAAATAACAACAAAATGAAGGATCTTAATGAAGTATCACTTTGAAGTAGGGAGTTCGGTTTATTGTACTTTCGCTTTTGTCTGGCAACATGTTTTTGTTCTGAACATTAAGTTACAACCCAGGTGCACTATTGACTTCACAGTAGAATAGAGTAACCATCCAAGCATTAAATACAATTGCACCCTCTGAATATAAAGACCAATTTTTCAGTCCTTACTCTGGAAAACTATCTTTAGAATCAATGGGAGTTCTTGCTAAATTAGGAATGAATTGGATTTAATAAACCCACAGCTGTGTCCATTTTAGCATGGCTTTTTCTCTAAGATTCATGATAGTTTATTTTAACTAATGAAAAACTGTTTTGTATTATACATGTGATGAATAATTAAACAACCAGTAAATAATTTCCTTGGTTCTAATTCTGAAAGTCTTCATGGAAAGTTGTTATCTCAGAAAAATGCAGAATACTCATGTAAAAAGAAAAGCAAGAGTTTATTTCTAAATCTAATGATTTACCTCATTTTTTCCCTCTAGGAAATCATATAATGGTTGACTTTTGAATCAACACAAAACAAATTACTGGTCAGCTAAGTGTGTGGTGTGTGTGTATGTGTATTGTGTTGATATATGTAGATATGTGTGGGGGTGGGCATATGTGTGTGTATATGTGTCTGTGTTCATGTACATGTGTACATGTATGTTCATGTATGTGTGAGTATGTGTGTAGTATATGTATCTGTTGATGTATGGTTGTGTAGGTACATGTATTTGTGCCCATGCAAATGTGTGGGTGCATGTGTTATCATGTATATGTGTGTTCTGCGTGTTTTCATGTATGCATGTGCACATGTGTATGTATGTGTTTGTTTGTGTATAGGTTTCAAGTAAACAAAAGTGAGGAACTCTAAGGATGAAAACTAAAATTATAGAAAAGCAGACTGCATCACTAGAGTGAAGCTTAAAACCTTCTGATTTTCAGCTACTTTTTCTTTTACATAGTAAAGGAAAACAATCATAAACATGATTGATTTTCATGATTATGTAGGTATAATTGGAAAACAGTTTAGTTAGTAAATGCCTGCTTGTAACACCCACTGGCAACTGATTAATCCATCCAGATAAGTGAAAAGTAAAACTACTTTTTTTATTTTTTGAAGTGTTGGTGACAAAGGTTAATCTTATTCGTGGGACCACATTTCCTCCCTGATAAATATCTGTGTGACTCTAAAAAGAGAATGTTAAAACTCTGAATGATAGAATTCCTCTACAGAGACATGATGGAAAGTAGTAGGTCTCCTGGTTGGTGGAAAAGTCTCTTGGGCTTATATTATACTTTTGGGTTTAGTGACAGTCAAAACAGAACTAGAAATTCAAGCACCAAATTGATTCCACATATCAATTTGATTGAGAATATATATCAATATGTTCTAGATGTTGGTGACTGAGCCTAAGGAATACACAGACTTCAGTATCAATAACTTCTTTAGTATGATACTAATTCTAATAAATTATTAAAAATATTTGTGGTAGGATCTCTAATATTTTTCTCAAAATGAAAATAAGCTAACTTTTTTTTTCTTTTTCCAAGACAGGGTTTCTCTGTGTAGCCCTGGCTGTGCTGGAACCCACAGACCAGGCTGGCCTCAAACTCAGAAATCCACCTGCCTCTGCCTCCCAAGTGCCGGGATTAAAGACCTGCACCACCACTGCCCAGCATAAGCTAACTTTTTCACCCATATGCTTTATCCAGTGTGGTGATTTAAGGGGCTTAAATTCCAAATCAGAACTTACCACATGACAACAGTCTATATTTTAATCAAAAGAGTTCGATATTAGTTTAAAGAATCTATGTCAATATTTACATATGCTCTATGAATAATACAAATGAAAATTCAGGGCATACATAAAGGATTTGGAGTGTCTGGGAAGATGGCTCAATGGGTTCATACAGAAAGCCCAGGTTTTCATCTAAAGAGTAGAAAATAAACAAAGACACAAACTGATGTTCATTTTATTCCTTAAGAAAAGGGAGGGGGAGGCAAAAGAAGTTTGTTCTTGTTGTTTTTGTTTGTTTGTTTGTTTGTTTTTTGGAGGGGAAACTGGGAAAGGGAAAATTTACATGTAAATAAAGAAAATATCAAAAAAAAAAAAAAAAAAAGAAAAATTTCTGGTCTTCCTTCCATCTACTTTGACATGTCTATTGTCATTATCCTTCCTCAGCTCATAACTAGGTAATCATATTAATCACATTTTTGGATATAACTTTTGAAATTACCAGGAGAAACAACTCTATAGCAAACCCCCTAATCATCTGGTTCTCACAGTCTTTCCAACTTCTTTTCTACAGTGTTCCATGAGCCTTATATATGAGAGTAATTTTGTAAATGTATTTATTGGCACTTGACTACACAACTCTGAATTTTGATTTGTTGTCATTTTCTGTAATAGCTCCTGTTTGAAAGTTTCCTTGAAAAGTAATGAGAACTATACCTTACACAAAGAACTGAGAATAACCAAGCAAACCTGAAAGGAGAAAGAATTAGCCTCAAGAAACAGCTTAGCAATTGGTTACCCAAAATCAAATGATCAGCCTCCAAAAACATATATGTAAATAATATTATATATGTTAAGCAGCTTATATTTAGGGATACATATATGTAACAACAATTAATACAAAAAGGACTCATGGATTCTTAAGAGAGGAATGAGGGGTATGTGAGAGAGTTTGGAGAGTGAAAAGGAACTGGAAAATGAGGTGATACTATCATAACTTCAAAAACAAGACAAAAGACTATGCATTGTGTATATATCATGAGCAGGGCATAGGCAAAATTATCAAAGCAAAAGTATTTATTTAATGAATTTTATTTATCATATGGGGAATTTAAATTATAAATATTCTATAGGATTTTCAGACTGAGCTTTTGATGCTTATTTAATACATTGCAGAAAACTTTTATCTTAGCTACATCATGAAGCAATAATAAGCTTTCTTTCTCTATAAACAACATATACATTAAAAGATATTTTAATATTACCATACATATATTTTTATTATTAAAAAGATTTTGTATAACATTATGCAAGCAGATGCTGCACATCTAATACCTCTAACTAGAACTAGAATTTATTTACCAGCAAACATGTTCTTTCACATGGAAATAAAGACATTAGAATTTTATTTTTGTCATTCTAAAAACATGCAGAGTTGGAAAAATTTCTTAAAAGTACATTAACCTTGTATCATCAATCAATGTACAGCACATGGTCTGTATGTATCAATACTTTCGAAAAGGTTTTGTAACTGAAAAGTACCCTTATGTCACTTTCATAAGTTACAATCATGAAATTAAGAGAACATCATTTATGTTAAATGATTCACAAACAATGCAACTGTCGTGTGAAAGCACAGGAATGACATAAGGAAAAAAACTAAGTCAGATTTTGAAGAAATACCATGAGAAATATCTCAGTGAAGAGAGTTTCTGAACAGAAGAAAAATGAAGGTGGCATAGCACACAGGATTAGAATCAGACAATTAATTTTTCAATAAAGTACAATAAGTAAATATCATCATGAATAAACATCAGCAAAAATAACTGTTAGGATGACCTCTCTACCACTAAAGAGGGTTGTACAGTTTCAGCCAGTGGCAGAGGATATATGGTGTAACAGGAAGCTGTGGCCTTGCTTGCACTGGCAAGGCTTTAGCATGATCACATTTCTAAGGGAGGGCTCTCAGCCTTACTGAGTGGATGGTTAGAAGATGACACCATGCTCTGGAGAAGTTAAAGTGAATTGTGTTATTGGGCAATATAATTTCTAGATATATTTTAAACATTTTCATCACTAGTCACATTAAGTATAAGAAGTTGTGCCAGAAGATGTGTGTGATAAAATGGTCAAATGTCAAGACAAATTTCAAAAACATAGAAGGAATATTTCAAATATAATGGTGGCACAATTCTTAAAAAGGCCTATTAATCCTAGTTTACAAATGTTCATTTGTATCTCTCACTTTATAAGACTGTGCTTAATTGTGATGCTTCAAATGTATTTTAAGATGAAAAGTATGCTCTTGGAGTGTTCAGAATGATTAAGAAGAGGCAAGTGATAAGGTTATGATAGATTCGCATCCAAGTGCTAAGACAGTGGATGGCCTTGTGGGACATCAATGAGAGGAGAGATCCTTGGCCTTGTGAAGGCTAAATGCCCCAGTACAGGGAAGCAGGAGTAGATGGGTTAGTGAGCGGTGAAAGGTAAGATGGAATGGGGGGTTGGAGTTTCAGAAGAGAAACGAGGAAAGGAGATAAAGTTTGAAATATAAATAAAGAAAATATCTAATAAAAAAAGAATAAAAATCTCAACACAGGCATAGAAATCTAAATGAATCCCAGTTTTCTAACTAATGGAACCACAATTCTTTTATTTCATTTTACATATACACAATAATAAATTGTT
The DNA here is from genome assembly GCA_019843815.1 of Montemys delectorum. Taxonomy (NCBI): domain Eukaryota; kingdom Metazoa; phylum Chordata; class Mammalia; order Rodentia; family Muridae; genus Montemys; species Montemys delectorum. Next base: position 11,643 of record JADRCD010218478.1, on the reverse strand, counting down.
ACTTTTTACTTTGGCTTCATAAAATAAATGTTCACAGTTTTGATATTCTATAGATGGTAAGTAAATTCTAGGATACCCCAAAACAAAAGAGGCATTGATTTGTATGGGTTTGGTTTTTTTATTCTTCTATTTTTCAACCAGTATTATATATTTAAGATACGTTGTAACTTCCAATTTTCTAACAAATCCTGTCCCATTCATTCCACCAACAGATGTAGAAAAAGTCTCAGGACACAAACTGTGTGTCTACCTTTTCTCATCAGCTATTGTCTTCCTAATTCTTTACAAATTGATATATGCCTCCACTATCCTACTGAGACAGCACCTTAAAAGTGGTTCATCAATTACCCAATCCAATAATTTTTTCAAGCCTTCTTGTATTTCAATCCTATTTGTCAGTATCAATATACATCTGTCCTGGCTGGATATATAGGTCTTAACCATGGTGAACTGTAAAGCGTTCTTTTAATCTTTATAAATTGTTTTCTTCCTGTCCTTTAGCTCTTAAGTTCTTTTTTCATTATTCAAAATGGTGATCCTAAAAGTTCTATTTTTAAGCCCCTTCCTTTTTTATTTATCATCTTTACATTGCACCACACACTACTGAATATACTCAGAGGTACGGAAGGATAACAATGACTGCCTAAGACTTCACCCAAGACTGCTGAGGGAATTTAATGTATCAGTGGATTCAAGAGTGTTCAGTATGCTGCCTTATCAAATCCAGATGTCCCTCAACAGAGGAATGGATACAAAAAAATGTTGTATATTTACACAATGGGGTACTACTCAACTATTAAAAATAATGATTTCATGAAATTCACAGGCAAATAGGTGAAACTAGAAAATATCATCCTGAGTAAGGTAACACAGTCACAAAAGAACACCCATGGTATGCACTCACTGATAAGTGGACGTTAGGAAAAAAGCTTGGAATACACATGATACAACTTATAGACCATATGAAGCACATGAAGAGGGAAGACCAAAGTGTGGATACTTCAGTCCTACTTAGAAAGGGGGATGAAATAATAACAGGAGATAGAGGGTGGGAGGGACTTGGGCGGAAGAGAGGAAAAGGAAAGGAAAAGGGGGGAGGGATCAGATGTAGGAGAAGATGGTGAGATGTTCATAGGTTCAGGAAATGAACAGAGGTGTGTAGCAATGGGGGATGGAGAACTAGGGTTAGCCAACAGAAAGTCCCAGACAACAGAAAAGCAAGAGGCTCCCAGAACCCAACAGGGATGACATTAGCTGAAATACCCAACAAAGGGGAGAAAGAACCTATAGACATCATATCCCGAGGTTAGGCACGGCCTGGGTTGAGGGATGGAACAACCTACCCTTCACAAAAATTTAACCCAGAATTGTTCCTGTCTAAAGGAAAAGCAGGGACAAAGAGTGGAGCAGAGACTGAAGGAAAGGCCATCCAGAGACTGCCCTACCTGGAGATCCATCCCATATGCAGCTACCAAACCCAGTCACTATTGTTGATGCCAAGAAGTGCTTACTGACAGTAGCCTGATATGGATGACTCCTGAGAGGCTCTGCCAGAGCCTTACCAATACAGATGTGGATGCTTGCATCCAATCACTAGACTGAGCATGGGGGCTCCAACGGAGGAGTGAGGGGAAGGACTGAAGGAGCTGAAGGGGTTTGCAACCCCATAGGAAGAACTACAAATATCAACCAACCAGACCCGCTCAGAGCTCACAGGAACTAAACCACCAACCAAAGAATAAACATGGAGGGCCCCATGGCTTCTGCTGCATGAGTAGCAGAGGATGGCCTTATCTAGCATCAAAAAGAGGGGATGCCCTTAGTTCAGTGAAGGCTTGATGCCTCAGCTTAGAAGAATGCTAGGGCAGTGAGGCAGTGTGGGTAGGAGGGTGGGGGAGCCTCCTCATAAAAGCAGGAGGAAGGGGGTGGAGTAGGAGATTTCAGAGGGGAAACAGGAAGGGGGATAACATTTGAAATGTAAATAAAGAGAATAACTATTTTTTTTAAAAAAAACAATCAGAAATAGCATCTGCTCTGTGAAAGTAGATATTAAGTGTCCATAAGTATGTATTTGAATGAGCAGTTCAGAGAATAAAGTATGACACGAGAGTGCACATTGTAAATATATAAAGTATGACACGAGAGTGTACATTGTAAATATATAAAGCTATATGTCAGTCTAAAAACAACCGATTTGTTCCATTTTACAGAGAGTGTTTCATGCAGCCTAACCTGCTCCCAACTTTGTTACATGGCTGAGGCTGACAATGGACTCCTGATCCTCTTAGCTAACTATAGTGTGTTGTAATTACTAGAGCAAACTACGCTAAATATATTTGAAGAAAACAATAGATTATACAAAGTATTTCCTATATATAGAAATTAAATGTGTGTGTATATGTGTGTATTATAATCTTGAACTAGTTTTTAATTGTAAAGATCCTGGTAAGACCTTCTTTATTAGTTTGAAAATTAAAGAAATAAAACTTAGTGGATGTGAGCCTAGCCTTTAATGGTTGAGCCATGGGATGGCAAACTGGTACAACCACTCTGGAAATCAGTGTGGCGGTTCCTCCGGAAATTGGACATAGTTCTACCAGAGGACCCAACTATACCACTCCTGGGCATATATCCAGAAGATGCTCCAACATGTAATAAGGACACATGCTCCACCATGTTCATAGCAGCCTTATTTATAATAGCCAGAAACTGGAAACAACCCAGATGTCCCTCAACAGAGGAATGGATACAGAAACTGTGGTACATCTACACAATGGAGTACTACTCACCTATTAAAAACAATGAATTTATGAAATTCTTAGGGAAATGGATGGATCTAGAGAGTATCATCCTGAGTGATGTAACCCAAACACAAAAGAACACACATGGTATGCATTCTCTGATAAATGGTTATTAGCCCAGAAGTTTGGAATACAGGAAGAACAACCCACAAACCACAAGAAACTTAAGAAGAGGGAAGAGCAAAAGGTGGACATTTCATTCCTTCTTAAAAGGGGGAACCAAATACCCATGGAAAGAATTGCAGAGATTAACTATGGAGCAGAGACTGAAGGAAGGACAAGCCAGTCTAAATATAGCTATAGCCTGAGAGGCTCTGACAATACCTGACTAATACAAATGTAGAGGCTCACAGCCATTCACTGAACTGAGTACACGGTCCCCAATGAAGGAGTTAGAGAAAGGATTTATGGAGCTGAAGGGTTTGCAGCCCCTTAGGACGAACAACAATATGAACTAACTAGTACCCTCAGAGCTCCCAGGGACCCAACTACCAACCAAGGGCTATACATGGTGGGACTGATTGTTTTGGCAGCATGTGTATAGTAGAGGATTGCAAATTTGATCATCAATAGGAGGAAAGGACCTCGGCCTTGTGAAGGTTTTGTGCCCCAGTGTAGGGGAATGCCAGGGCCAATAAGTGGGAGAGGGTGGAGTGGCAGGCATGGGGAGGGGGGAGGCAACAGGGGTTTGTTCTTGTTGTTTTTGTGTGATTGTTTGTTTGTTTTTTGGAGAGGAAACTGTGAAAGCAGAAATTTACATGTAAATAAAGAAAATATCTAATAAAAAAAAACTTAGTGGAAAAAATGTTGGCTGATGCAGCAGATAAATGAATGGCTTAATATATAGGAACAATATATCCTGTCACAGTACACAAGTATATTAGCTGAATTGAAGCTTAGCAATTCTATGTGTCTTTCTTTGCAGAGAAAGCAAATAAAGTACAGAGCAATAAATAATTTAAGTTAGTTCACTTGCGGGTCTTTTTGCAGACAGAATCTGATTTGCACCTGTAATTTTGTTGACTGATTCTTCACAAACCAGGAATCTGTTGATATCCCACCACAGCCTGCACCCTGAGCAATACTATTGTCCAGTAGGGTTTGAGAACAGCTAAGCTAAAGTTTAGCTAACCATGAAATCTGTGTTGTTCATGTTTTCTAACCCAAACCTTGATCAAATAACTGGGTTTTCTTCAAAAATTAAAATGGAACCATTAGTAAAAGACTATTTATATTGCTTCCATTCTGTTAATAGAGGCGTGAAGGCTGAGAAGGTGGTTCTGTAGGTAAAAAGATTGCTGCACAAATGTGAAGTGCACAGTTCCTAAACACATAAAAGTAGATAATGGTGGGTTAGCCTGCAACTTCAGTACTGGCAGAGGGAGGGACAGGAATAGGCAGAGTTCTGGGCCTCTCTGGCCAGCCAAGCTAGCTGAAATGTGAAGCTCCACTTCCAGTGAGAATCAAAAATAAAGTGAGAAAATAATTGAGGTTGATATTCTGATGTAAAACTCTCACTTCCAAGTACACCTGCATGTGCACATGCATCTGAACACACCCTTACAGTACACACTCAATGCAGTAAGCAAGTGAAAGAAGACAACATGTATATTGGTTCTGAATTAGAATGGGATCACTATTAAGCTTCAAACTTCAGTAAGTTGTTTGAGTCTAAGTTGATTCAACCGAGTTAGCTACATTTTCCCAAAATTTCTGCTTCTTTAATGCAGAAATGTTTTAAAAATATGAATAAAGAGTATTTATCCTATGTACTTAAAGACTTCATCGGATCAAAGCAGAAGAAATCTAAAATCCATGCATTCAAATTATCAGTGCTATTGTAAACATGACATTTGATGTTACGTGGTAGACCTAATAGTTTTTCTTTAGTTCTTAGTTTTTCTGTTTGAGGAAAGATCCCAAATCTTGTACCCCTTGAAAAATTTTTCACTCCTTATACAACCCAGACTAACCTTGAATTCATTGTTTTTCTCCATCAGGCTCTTGAATGTTGAGATTACAGGCATATACTATCATTCCCCACTTTGGAATAATCCTTTACTTCAAGTAGAATATGCTTCAAGGATTTTAACCCATGTATGACAGAAATTTTTCTATTGTAAAAATTTATTGTTAACTCAAAAATATTCTTACTTGCAAAATAGTAGTTACGGTTTTAAGAAATCAAAATAACCCAAAAAGTATAAGTTGCAATATTGTTTCAACAACTCACTGCCAGTAAGCTGAGCAAATTATTAAATGTTATTATATCCCTGCTACTTATTTGTAATATGAGAAGAACTTACTTCATAGTGTTGCTATTATAACTAAAATATCTTATGTAAATAAGCTTTAGAGCTGCTACTGGGTGTGGTGGACAGGGTCTCATTCCTAGCACTAGATAGGTAGGAGAAGGTGGGTCTCTGTGACTTCAAGTCCATCCTAATCTACAAAAACCAAAAAAGCTCCATGAGGAGGAGGAAGAGAAGGATGAGGAAAAGGAGAAGGAGGAGGACGAAGACAATGAGGACGCAGAGGATGGAGGTAGAGATATGGAGGAAGAGGCAGGGAAGGGGGAGAAAAAAATTTAGAGTATATTAAGCTGTTATAGCTTTTTATGAGAGAATTGACTATTCCCTATGAATATCAATCCAGAAACACATTTGTTTTCCATAAAGTAAAATAAAAAAATATGCCTATCTATAAACCATTAGAATTTTGTTATAGTTTTGTAAATTAATCTTAAAGGGAAGACTATCAGTAATAAAAAATATCAACAGATTAAGTCCACATTTAGATGTATGTGCTAGGAAAAGGTATCTTTCTAATAAAAACTATTCTATACCTCTATGCATTTCTGCACCAAATCTTACTAAGAAGCATAGTATAAAACTCTTTTGTAATTGTATCTACTTTCATAAATACCAAGAATCTCCTCCTTTGTTTTTTATAAAGAAATGCCAAAAAATTTTTACCTAGTATGAATGACAATATTTAATCTTCACCCAAATTTAGGTAATTTTACACATATGAAAACTAAAGTGTAGTGATTAAATATTAATATTAAATGTCATAAAGATTAATGGTTTTGAAGCAATATGTGGATTTTGCTTATGTCTTTGTTGTTTTGTTGATATTCTTTTCTTGTACTATTGATGGAATCAAGGCCTCCTGTGTGGGAGGCAAATGCTCTATTGCTGAGATCTTCTCTCAACCTGAAATTTGCTTACTTATCACATAGACACATAATCACACAAGTAGGAGACAGAATAATCACAAACAGGACAGAAGAAGTGGCAGTCTTTTTAAAATTATACATAATTAATAGGAGACCAGAAAATAATCACTTTCTTTTCATAATCCATCTCTTTCTCAAATGATGTTTACTCAATTGTTAACTGATTTTGGTTTCATTATAAAATAGATCATTGGTCAACTTTAGACTTATAAATTCATTCTTAATTAGTCCAAAATGACATAACTACATAATATTTTGACATTTTAATTGTTGTGTATTTATTTTCTTACTTTGTTTTAATGGCAAAATGGATCAATCTTTGGTCAATTTTAGGTTTAAAATCTAAATATAATTATTCTATAATAATATGTTACACAGAAAGTTCAGCCACATAAGGTACAATATTAAATGTTGTTTTACAAAGACATGTAATCTATTTTAGAAAGTTATTTCTGTTTCAATAAGAACAGTATGTAACATTATTTTATTTGTTATTATTTTAATTTTATTAAATTTTCATAAAGCATTAAATTTTCACACACATTATATGGCAGCATTTGTGATTTTGATACCTCAGGATATTTTACAATAAGTATTTCATCAAACATTGTCAACTCTTTAATTTATTTTAATTTTTTACTCATTCACTTTACATCCCACTCACTGCCCCCTCCCACACTGTCATTTCTCTCTTTTGACCATCGGACCCTCTTCTCCCAGATCGTTTAGCTATATAGACACAGTCCCTGGAGCTTCTTACTGTCTTCTAACAACTGAGTATTAAGCAATTGTTCCACAAATTTCTCTTCTCCCTATGCTCCCAAGCCCTGTTAAGTAGAGTGTTATACTCAATTTTTATGAAGTCTACCATTTAAACTCACATAGGGATAATTTATATGGTTCTTGACTTTCTGTCTTCGATTATCTCTTAAAATGATTCTATTCAAGTTGTCATTGCCACAGATAGTGAATATTTAACACTTCTTTTTATTGATGTGTTAGTCCTTGAGCTTGTACAGGTCCAATAGGACATGGGAAGAAGGGCGATATTACTTTTCAACAAAAGGAGCATACTACATTTTGAACAAAACACACTCACTATGAATCACCAAACGTGAGAAGAAAAGAAGGGAAGCTTTTCTTTGAGTTAGAAGACAGTGATATATTTGCAGATGTCACAGGACACTCTTCATTTGTTCACTTGTTCATCCTTTTGGAAGACTTAATTTAAGTCCCCTGAGCCCTCCTCCATCCATCCTGAGTGATGCCATTGTGGTACCAAACCACTATAGTCATCCACTGAACAGATATGGAGAATTCATGGTGACAATAGCATATATTGTAGAGTAGACAAAATTCAGCCACTTTTCTCCCCCATTTACAGTCCTGTTTCTGCTCTTCCTCCTTTCCCCTGTTACTTGACTCTTAAGGGTATGATATTAATGTCTTATTTAAGAATTAATCCTCAACTGACACTTATTCTAAGATGACATCATTATGGACATATTTAAATTATGTTTTCTCATGCAATTTAAACCCCTTAATAAGTTTTTATTTGAATATTAAATATGAAATATTAAAGAAATAAAAACTTACAAAGATGCCTTTGAAAATGTCACAATCAATGGAAAAGTTGATTGTGAATTAAGTAAATAGTTTTATCTTAAACTTTAAAAATAGCTATGGATATCACTCTAAGTAAAAATTAAATGCTCAAATTTATTTAAACAATGAACAGGATCTAAATCTTAGATTTGAGTCCAGAATACAATGGCTCTCATATTTGCAAGTGTGTATACGCAGCCATACAAACAACTGAAAATGTGAAACAAAGCAAAATAATATTAATGAAACCAGTAACTAATCGAGACAGTAAACTAAATTAGCTAGTCAATATTTAAAATTATATAAGAAAATTATGAGACAAATAGTTTAAATCATTTCTAAAGCTAAGTATCTTATATTAAGTAAGCAAATAATTTAATATGGAACACAGAATATCAAATATAATTTTTTACTTGATACAGAATCTGAAAATCTGATAGTGCCTTTTTCTAGTTTTAGTGATTTCATTCAAGGTGAAAACATTGCTTCAATTATTACCATGGTATGTTTTGATGAAAGTTGTTCAAGTTTTCCTGAGCACAACCTAACTGGCTAATGAAGTGCATGACTTAATTAAACATAGATTCTTCTCTAATAAAACATAATATTAATACAGTTTTCCTCTATTTCACCAGTTTCTCTTCCCTGCCTCTCCTCTCCCCTCCAATCATCTCCCTTTCAGTCTTTACATAGAGAAAAACAGGTTTCTAAGAGGTAACAACAAAATCTAGAAAAATTAAATATAAGGTATAAAAGACAATCACATCAAACTTGGACAAGACATGCCAACAGAAAAATAAAAAAGGCCTAAGAGCAGGCACATGAATGAAAACCCATTCAATCACATACTAAAGAGTACAAGGAAAGAAGTAAATGGAAAAGTATAGTATTTGTGCAGAGGATCTGATGCAGCCCTGTGCAGGCCCTGTTCTTGCTATTTCAGTCTCTGAGTTCATATACACATTGCTAAGCTCTTATAGAGGGCTTTTTCCTCCCTCAGCTCTGAGAGACCTTGGAGCACACAGCCCTAAATATGGTTGTCTCCATCAAATCGTCCCCCCATTGCTCAGTGAACCCAGCAGAAGAGGAGGCAGAATGAGTGGGGGGAGACAGAGGATAAAGAGAACATTTAGTCACATTTAAAAGTTTACATCACTTACAACTTAAAATAAACAGGATTTAATTAGTTTCCATCAATGACAGCTTGATGTGTCTGTGAGAGGCAAAATACCAGGTTTTGTTAAAATTTAAATAAAAAAAGACATTGTGTTATTTAACAGTGCTGTTGATAGAGTTTTTTTTTAAATCCTTCAATACATCCATGATCAGGACATGAATCATCTTTAATTTTAAAAACTGTTGAAGGAAAGGAAAATAATTCATAGATTTGGAGAATTTCCATATTTTTGTTATGACTGTTGGTTGAGCTATGGATGAATTTTGAAAATATTGAGTATTGCGTTATTTCAAATTCTGGATTCACTTGAAACCAACAGAAAGTTTGCCAAAACAATCCTCAAAACAAATCTGAAGTCTGATATTTTCCCCACTGCTACCATGGCGAATGCGCACAAGAGTTTTATAAAAAATGAGTCGGGGAAAGGACCAATGTGCTAAGTTGCTAGAAAGATACAAAATTCAGATTGCAAGTGGACCTTTTTTAGTACAAAGATATTATAATTATCTGAACTACATTCACGTCAACAAATATCCATAGCATGCTTAATGTAATTATCAATGGAATGCAAATAGCATTGAAATGTATCATATGAACAAGTTATTGATATTATATCAATATGTATACATTGAGACATGTGTAAAATAGTGTTCATTATATACAATAACACCTTCATTTTGATGTTGAGGAAACCAAGATGACAGAACAATTAACCTATTTATGTTGCAGATTACTTGTTAAATCAATATGCCTTGTGTTTTAAGTTACTTTGCTTCCCTAAAAATTGATAAATAAATCTGATTAATAGGAATTATGACACTTATAGAGTGTGTTCACAGCCTACTCACTTGATAAAATTATAAATAATTTTCTATGCAACTATAGTGTTTCAACTATAGGGGTTATGATTTCTAAAATGACATGAAATCAGTTTCATAAAAGTTTAAGCTCTGAATTTTGATGTACAAACATGAAAAATTTAAAGTTCAAATATTACTTAGGAATGATCATTTCTTTCAGAAAAATAGAGTAACAAATAACTATATAACATATAATATATTTCAAAATATCAGTGTGAGGATAAAGGTCTAGCATAAAATTAATTTAATGTTTGAAGATACAGAAATCCTGATTTGATTATTTAACATTGTAAGCATGCATCATAATAAAATGTATAAATCATATTATTTTTTTACTTCCAGTCACAAAGCCCCAATCCACAGCTGTAACTGCCTCCAAAGAGGTCTGCTGAAACCTGAGGCATACAGCTGTACCTGCCTCCCAGGAGAGCTACTCCAATCTGGAACACTCATGCCAGCCAACATCAGAGACAACTAGATAATGGCAAAAGGGCAAGCACAAGAACATAATCATCAGAAGACAATATAGTGGGGCACCATCAGAACCCAGCTCCACTACTACAGCAAGTCCTGGATACTCTAACTCAGCTGAAGAGAAGACTCTGACTTTAAATCTCACCTTATGAAGATAATAGAGGCCTTTAAAGAGGATATAAGTAATTCCCTTAAAGAAATACAGGAAAACACAATAAACCATAGACAGGAAACAAGTGTGTCCCTCAAAGAAATACTACCAAATGCAATAAAACAGGTGAAGGAAATGAATAAAATAATCCAAGACCTAAAAATGGAAATCGAAGCAATAAAGGAAACAAAACAATCCTTGACCCCTAGGAGCTCTTCAGAATTTGAGCAACCAACCAAAGAACATACACAGCCTGGAATAATTCCCCCCTGACCATACATACAAACCAGACAGGCACCTTAGTCTTCATAGCTGCCCCATCTGATCTGTCCTCAGTGGAAAAGGATGCACCTCATCTGGCAGAAACTGACTGTGCCAGGGTCGGGGGATACCCAAGGTTCCCATCCTTTCAGAGAGTCGGGGGATGAGAGGAAGAGACATAGTGAGAGAGAGACCAGGGAAGGAAGCAGCATTTGGGATATAAATTAATAAATAAATAAAATTTTCTCCACAAAAAAATACACAAAATTAAATGAAATTATAAATGCAAGAATAGAAGCAAATAGACTACCATAAAATATTTAATATTGATTACTTGGAATTTTTATTTATGTCTTACTGAAGAATAGCAAACTGTTATCCTCATCCCACTGTTTTAAATTGGTAGTAGAAAATTTCATGATTTATAGCAAGCTTTAATCATATACAGTACAAATTCAGTGCTGAGAGCTAGAGTGAAAAATTAGAGGAAAAACAACCATTAAATTTTTTTTCATTTTTTAATTAGACAAATGGCAACAAGGTGAATAAATGTAAGTTTAAGAATACTTTCAATATCCTTGATCTCAATAAATGAAGATCAAGAGTTGTAGTTGTACGTAACCATGTATAAACTCATTTCAATACATTTTCAAGTTATTGAGTAGTGAAGCACAATTATGTGTTTTTATGGAACTGAAAACATACAAACATGAATCAGGAATGATCTGCCTCAGTAAATAGATTGTGTGACCAGGAGAAAAAGAGTGTATTGCTAATCAGACAATACACCATAGGCAAAGAAATGTGTCAGTAAGGAAAGCGTATGTAGAAACCCTTTGATGAACACAGTAAAAATCAAGCAATGGTACAGGAAAGACAGGGATCATGTTTGAGACAAGGGAAGTATAGCCCTTTAAAACTATGTACAGATCGTTAAAAGTATTTGAACTAGACTTTCAAATGCTGAACACATTTTATAGTGTTCTGCAAAGGACAAATTGTTTTTGCTGTTATTATTACTGTCCAATGATAAACTTACATACATTATATATGTATATGTGTATATATATATATAT
>JADRCD010218476.1:0-17332 GCA_019843815.1 Montemys delectorum | reverse complement strand
TCTAGCTTAAATCTATAAAATGTTCTCATAGTAAGCCTGGGTACTCTGCTTAGCTGTTCTGTTCATCACTGTGGATAATTCATTAACAATGACAGAATAGATTTTTTAAAAAGAAAAATATTTATGAATGTTTATGGCATTTTTGAAAAGCATTAGAATTTAGCACAGGATTTAGTACAGTGTTTAAAAAGGTGATAATTTTATTTTTCTACTTTTGATTTTAAAGTTATTAGGGCATCTAGGTAAAATTTATCCAGCAAAATTTTGGAAATGTGATCCGTGTAAAGGAAAATCAAAGCCGAAGAAAGATTTTTTTTTTTTTTGTCATCTTCATTGAGATGGTAATTACAAGTATAAAAAGGGTTCTAAGAAGAGAAGAATATAGTCAAAAAGACAAAGCTGATGACTGAACCTTGAAATGAAAAGAGAATATTTCATCTCAGTAATTATGCTATGTGCATATTATGTCCAAATATTTTAAATAGAATTTAAATATTCTAATTATTATGTAATGTTGATATGGATTATATGGCTATGAGAGTAGTGAGTTTTGAAGTAAAAATTTTTTCCAGAGTTCCAAAATTCTTATGATGGAAATAGAGATGTGTGCATTAACTCATTGCCTAAACACTAATTATCATTAACAACCATTTTCCAAAGTTTCGAAAGATAAATAGTGCCAACTTTGCAACTTCTGCTGAACATGTGTTCCATATATTATATAGCCCTGGTTTGTGGTTTTGTGGAATTGGTTTAATGTAATAATCTTTATTCTCTAAAAGTTTTTGACTTAAGGCTTGTATCTCTATGTTAATGGAAGCTGCAATATATATTAATAAAATTATGACAAACTGAAATAAAAACCTGTTATACATGACCCATTAGAACTTTGCTAACATAATATATAACAAATGTTTTTACTGTAATATAACATAATAAAATTCTTATCTTCCTATAACTATTATAAATTATTTCCATGTGTCCAAAATTGAAGGATGCTTATCGTTTTACCCCTATATATCATGTAATGAAAATTGGAAATTATTGACATTGTACTTTATATGAAAACTTGGGTTCTTAAATTGGCATCTTTTTGTAGATGATAAATACTTTTTCTCGATGTGTCCTGTGTTGTGCTGAAGAAGTGGATCTTGATGAGCTCTTGGCTTCAAGATTAGTTTCTTTCCTAATGGATCATCATCAGGAAATTCTTCAAGTACCCACTTATTTACAGGCTGCAGTGGAGAAACATCTTGACTACATTAAAAAGGGCCATGTAGGTATTCTGAGCCTTAAAAAATCTCTGCATTACTTATTAGCAAGTAGCAAATCCATTTCAAAGTAACTCCATAAAAACGGACACTTCTATAAGCATTCCGTAAGTCAAGAATGTATAGGGCCTGGAAACTCACACAGCACTGGGACTTTTCTTGGCCTTTCCTCTCTTGCAGTTCCATGTTGACAAATGTTTCCTTTACATTATGAGGACTATGATTATTAAAGTTCCTGCATACAACATTGAGTTTCAAATCAAAGTAAAAAGAAAAAAAAATCCCTCTACCTCCAATTTAAAAAAAAAAAAAAAAACATCCCTTCAGCACTGTGTAAGAGAAGCATGTCACTGTGGCTGGTTTTTATTTGGTGCTGGGAATCTAAACTCAAGTCCTCATCCCTGCTTGGAAAATATTTTACCCTCTGAGTCATCTCCCTAGTTCCTATGTATGAACTCTTGATTATCTCATGCTAAGTTAAATGTCCATTCTTTGAAAATATAAGGGTAAGTAGGATGAAAAGAATCTTATTCTGATACAGTCTATATAGTTGAAGCAGAATTTGTTTTAAAAGCAAAAAAGAAGAACGTTAGAATAAGTAGAATGGGAAAAAGTGTTTAAAAAGAGGGAGGGGACACTAAACAAGATATCTACCATATTCAGGTGTTGACTAGCCAGCACTCTTTGTTGGTGCTTTCTCTCATGTATACTATTATAATATTGTACTAGGTTACTATAAATATGTACCTTGAACTTCATTATCAATAGATATGTAGTCTCTGATAGTATTCTGGTTCTCAAAAACAATTGATCAATACTTCATTACTAAGTGAAAATATTGGTGTTTTAAACTGAATTAAAACTTCATTTAGATTGATATGTTTTGTACTTTAAATAATAATTTGAAAATTATTAATAATTTTAAATGAAATTAAAAATTAGAATACCTACCTTTAATGCTTTTATATACATGAAATTTTCATTTTAAAGATTAGGAAATAGATCAGGAAAAGTTAATTCAGAGCTAAAGATAGGCTTACCTCTAGTGGGCTTCAGGTTTCTTAATATACTGAATGTGTGATTGAGGCCAAATGATAGAGTTTAGATTCCACCAAAAGTTTTCTATATGGGAAAATTATGATCAGAATGTACACCTTATCATCATCTTGTTTTGTTCACTGACAGGTTAAAAATCATGGAGATGGACTAGTTGTTCCTTTACCAACATATTCTTACTGTAAGCAGATCAGTGCTAAAGAATTTGATGAACAGAAAATTTCAACTTCCCAAGTTGCAATTGCAGAACTTTTGGAGAATATTGTCAGAAGTAAAAGCTTGCCTCTAAAGGAGAAAAGAAGAAAATTGAAACAGGTGCAACCATGTGCAACTTCTCTGTCTTACAAATGTTATCCAGTGTGTGATCAGTGATTGCTGTTTCTAAGGACATTTGGGATAAAATTTTAACTTTTAGATATATAGATTACTTATTCTTCATTATATACTTAAAGTATATGAATGAATATCTATTTGGTTTTACTATATTTTAAATTTAAAATAATAGCAATATTAATTAATCCTCTTTTATGTTACTCATATTTTATATAATTATATCTTAGATTATCCTGAGAAAGCATATGTAAAATCTGGATTATAATACCTATCTCTGAGTGACTCATCCCTGCCACTGTTTAGAACTTTCAGCTCTAAAGCAAAATCCACTAGTCACATAATTCTAGAAAGAACACAACCTAAGAAACTCAAAAGCGAAATACAAGCTATACTAAATCCCTGTGACATTCATAGGCTTTACCAGTGAGAAACATTGCATTTAGGATTAAGTAACAGAAGAGAATCCTAGTATTTTAACATTGATGGGGGTCTGAAGGATCTTGCATTTCACAAATGTAGAAAGAAGTGAGAGTCAAATGAAAGAATACTTGACTAGGTTTATATAAGAAAATATTCAGGAACTTTTTTTTTTTTGAGATGGGTTTCTCTGTGTAACAATCCTGGCTGTCCTGGAACTTGCTTTGTAGACCAGTCTGGTTTTAAACTCTTAGATCAGCCTGCCTCTGCCTCCCTAGTTCTGGGAGTAAAGGCATGTGCTACTACACCTGGCCAGAATTGCTAATTCTTCCCCTCCTTTTTAAGTTTCAGAAGGAATACCCCTTGATATATCAGAAAAGATTTCCAACCACCGAGAGTGAAGCAGCACTTTTTGATGATAAACCTACAGTTAAGCAACCGATGCTGAATTTAAGAAAGCCCAAGCTTCACAGTCTGCGTTACTGACTTAAAACTCCAACAAATGAAGCCACACGTGAGAATGTCTTTACTTAAAAGGAAATCTGTTATTATAATTTCCCTTCGAAGAACATTTACAAGGAGGTGACAAAACAGTCTTCTTTTTATCTGTGCTAGGCACTAAAGCTACTGGATCTTAGCTAAGTGCCTAATGAAAGGTGACACCAAGTATTTTAGTTAGAAACTATTTTTTAATATAATGATCTGGTAAGACTATCAGAATTATATCATCCAGATAAAATTGTGGTGCTTTTTGAAAAGAAAACATGCCTGTGTCTATATGTATATGACCTAAAGAACTGGTTGTTTAAGATTGCTTCTTTATTTATAAGTATCAAATCGTGAAAAATATTGTACTCTTTTGTATAATCTTTTTATACTTATGGTCTATTTAACGGTATATAAACACACTCGCAGTTTGGCTTTTTAAATTGGACTTGGTTTATTCAGGGACAAAAGGAAGTAATTTTTGAGATAAAGTCTTTTTATGTACCACCATTCCTGGTTTATATGTATATTTTAAAGATATGTTTGTGTAAGATTTTTGTTTTCCCCTAAACATTCTCTCAACTATTTCAGTCTTTTTTTCCAGAAATATATTTTGAATCCTTACATTCATTATCTATTATAATATTGAAATAGATGTTAATTGTTATTTAGCAACAGAAATGTGTCTTTCATTGTTTCTTACATGTGGAGACTGTGATGAATAAGGCAAAATTTCCTGTCTTAAGACATTTATTTTTTTCAGTCAAGGAAACTAAATTTTTCAGGCCCTTAAATTAATAATATACTTGCTGAAATCAACGTATGGAGATTCCTTCAGCTTAAGACTGGCCTTTCTGAAAAATTCTTTAAGCTAATGTTCTGTTTTGTTTTTTATTCTTTTTTATTTTCTTTTTTTTTTTACTTATTCACTTTACATCCTGCTCACTGCCCTTCTTCCAGCCACCCTTTCCCACAATCCTTCTTCTGTTCCTCTTCCCCTTCTCTGAGCAGGTCGGTGGTTACGAGGGTGGGTATCTCTCTCTCCCGCCTCCTGACTCTTCAAGTCTCTGTGAGGCTAGGCTCTTCCTCTCCCACTGAAGCCAGACAAGACAGCTCAGCTAGAAGAACATATCCTTCATACAAGCACAGCTTTTGGGATAGTCCCTGCTCCAGTTGTTCAAGACCCACATGAAGACCAAGCTGCATAACTGCTACATATGTGCAGGGAGGCCTAAGTCCAGCATGTGGTTAAGACTCTGAACGCTCCAAAGTTCCAGGTTACTTGACTCTGTTGGTCGTCCTGTGGAGTTCCTATTCTCTCACACCTGTACACCTGGGACCATCTCAAATGGTTTACTCTGTATGTAGATCAGGTCTCCTTGAGGAGTTGCAGGAGTCTATAGGGCTTATCTCTCCATCCCACTTCTTCCTCCACCAGGTATACTTCCTTGCTCCCTCAAAACTGGATATTTTCTTTATTTTTATTATTGTTGTTTTCATCCAGAATACAGTTTTCCTTCTTCCTTTCCTCAGTCCCTTCCCCCACCTCCTCTCTGCCCTGCCCCCAATCCACCTTTTCTCAGTTTCTCTATAGAAAGGGGCAGGCCTCCCATGGATATCAACCAAACATAGCCTATGAAGTTGTACTAAGACTAGGCACCTCCTCTTATATTCAGGCTGGAAAAGGCAGGTTAGTATAATGGAAAGAGTCCCTGAAGCAGGGAAAAGAGTCAGAGACAGAAACTTCTCCCACTGTTATACATACATATATATGTGCAGAAGGCTTAGGTCAGTCCCATGTAGACTTCTTGGTTGTTGCTTCAGTACCTGTGAACCCCAATGAGCCCAGGTTAGTTGAATCTGAGCTGTTTTCTTTTAGTGTCCTTGATCCCTCTGGGTCCTACAATCTTACTTCCTTTCCACAGGATTCCCTAAGTTCTGCCTAATGTTTGGCTGTGGGTCTCTGTAACTTTTTCCATCAGTTGCTGAATGAAGCCTCTATGATGACAATTATGCTAGCCAATTATCTCTGAGAGATAGCAGAATATCATTAGATGTCATCTCATTGACGCTGGGCTATCCAGTCTCTGGGTCCTGGCCCTCCATGCAATGTCAGGGGTGGGCTATGACTCCTGGCCTGGGTCTCAACCTAGACCAATCATTGGTTGGCCACTGCCACAATTTCTGCATCTCCTTTACCCCCTCATATCTTATAGGCAGGACAAATTGTAGGTGAAAGGTTATATAGCTGACTTGGTGTCCCAATCCCTTCACTGGAAGTCTTGTGAAAACTGGATATTTTCAAAGCAATATCTCAGACTCAGAAAATAGATGAGATCTTGTACACAGGGTCTATCCCTGCTACAACATAAACAAATCTTATAGGCATAGTCTCCAAGTTGAACTGTAGACAGTTGACCTGTAGAACTGGATCTTAGTTGCAGGTGGAAATCTTCCTTTGGTTATATTTGTTTTTTTATGGATTTAAGAATCAAAGCCAAACTTCTGGGGATAAAGTGGAGATAGATTAAATACATGTTTTAAAAAGATAATGTATAAAATATTCTTTTAAACCCATAGAAATGCTTAGGTTTTATCAAATTATGTCTGATTACTTTATACAGTTTTGATTGTAGGAGCAATCCCATCACCATCCCTAAGTATCCTCATCTATAAAGTGTTAATAAGAACACCTTGTATGATACTTTCCTTGGGATTAAAACATTACCTCTAGGAGGGAAGAGGAGACTCATGAGATTCAGGAATTAAACTAAAAGCCATAGGCCTGGGAGAAAAGAAACTTAGCAGACCCTCCCAAGCAATACAAAAAAGGAGTAAATAACTGCTGGGGGAAATCACTTACCAGCTAAATTGCAGAGAGGAGGGATTCTCACATTGTCCAGCTCTGAATGCTGTACAGAAACTTTTAGGGCTTCAGGTTTAGTGAGTGGTCACTCATGTGACTGAGCTTTTTTATGATGCAATGCTTTTCTGAGTCATTCCTGCTTCTGTAGGTAACCCCTCATTTCTTTTCTATAGCTGAGTAGAGCATGCTTCTCTCCAGGGAAAGTATGTCACATAATAGAACATTTCATAAATAAGTATAGTTTAAAAAAAAACAAAAACAAAAAAACAATGGAGGGTGGGACTGAAAAGATAGCTCAACATTTAAGAGCACTGGTTGTTTTTCCCAAAGACCCAGGTTGGAATCTTGGCACCAATACAAGTCTCACAACAATCTGCAACTTCAACTCCAGGATATCTGATGCCCTCTTCTGGCCTTTGAGAGTACTGCATGCACAGAGTACACAGGCATTCTTTTAAGCAAACATACAAACACATAAAATAAAACCAAAGTGGGGGAGGGGTGACAATGGGTTTGCAGCAATATACCATTAAAGTAACTAATACAGGAAATAATGTAGAGCCTTCAATCCATGACCAATTATTCCCCCCATTACTTTCCAGCCACTAGTAACACAAAATACAGCAGGAGTTCATTATAGAGCAAAATTCCTCAGTTTCTGGCCAGAGAACAAACAATATTGCTTTCAAGTGCATGCCCTTGATGACCAGAAGACATCACCACCACTAGACCTCACTTCTTAATGTTTCCACAATCTCACCATAGGATCATGTTTTCAATAAGTTGAGTACACATGACAGATCATTTAAGCTCAATGCTATGACATTGTTCATATCTTAAAAAGTCCATGCTCAATTCTTAACAGTATAAGAAACAAAGGTCAAATGTCTAGTTTTTAAAAAAAAAGACAAAATATAAGAAACAAATTATAACCAGGATCAAAATAGACATACTTAGAAATGAATGAAATAATGGAATTATTAGAAAAACAAATTTTAGAAGTTATTATAAACATACATGTACTAGTGTAAAAAAGAAACTAAAATATAGTAATAGAAAAGATATAAAAGATCCAAGTACAAATTCTAGAGATAAAATATACAATATGCTCAATGTGTAGAATGATAGTAAGAGCAAAATTAGATATAACAGAGGAAAAGAAAGGTCTGAATTTGAAATGAACTGTACAAAATAGAGGAAATCAAAACACACCAACAGCTCAGTCAGCTATGTAAAAGATATAAAGCTAAATAATAAGGGTAGCACGATACTGGAAAGGAGAAAAAAATAAAGATCACAAAAGTATTGTGAAAAAGTATAGCTTTTTTTATTTTTTTATTGCAATCAAGGACAGAAACCCACATAAGCTAAGGTAACCTCAAACAAAACAAAACCATACTACAGCACCTAGAGTCATGTCACATAATTATGAAACTAATGTAAGAAAACAGAAAAAAAATTACCTGAAGATATTGGGGTAGGCAAAGATTTTTAAATAAGAACCACATGCAACGACAACAGCAAAGCAAGTAAGACTAGCTGCTGCTCTTCCAGAAGATTGGAGTCTTGTTCCCAGCACCGACTCTGGGCATTTTACAACTACCTATAACTCTAGTTCCAGGTGAGTCAAGAAGATGCTTCTCTGCAGAAACCTGCAGAAACTTGTGTGTATGCATCTACAGAGTCATACAAGGACACATATTTTTAAAAATGTAACATATATACTTAAGTAGAATTCAGCCACAGAAAAGTAATAATTCAGGCTTTTGTGACTATGGATGAAAATGAGTAACACTGATAAATGAAGTGATCCAAGTACAGAAAGACAAATATGTTTGATTTGTCATATAAAATTGCTAGTCATATATAATAGGAATGAAATAGGGTCAGTAGAGACTAGGAAATGAAGTTGAGGAATAGAATGGTTTTGTTTTTTTTTATTTCTGACAAAGAAGTGATAAGTGATTTTTATTGTTTTCTATTATCTTTTCTGTGTTATTTTTTTTTATTCTCTCATACAATATATCCCAACTATAGTTTCTGATCCATTGACACCCCCAGTCCCTACCTCACTATCTCCCCTATCCCCCAGATCTACTCCTCCATTTTCCTTCATAAAAGAGCAGGCATCCCAAGGATATAAACTGAACACCACATAAGGAGATAAAATCTCCTTATCCTCATGTCAAGTCTAGATGAGGCAATGAAGTAGAAGGAAAGGGTCCCAAAAGCAGGCAAAAGAGTCAGAGACAATCCCAACTCTTACTGTTCAGAGTCCCACAAGAAGACCAAGCTATATAACTGTAACATATATGCAGAAGGCCTAGGTCAGTCCCATGCAGGCTCCCTGGTTGTCAATTCACTCTCTAATCCCCTATGAGCTCTGCTTAATTGATCCTGTGGGCAATGTTCTCCTCGTGTCCTGGTACCCTCTGGCTCCTGTAATCCTTCCTTCTCCGATTCCTTGAGATTACCAAAACTCCACATAATATTTTGCTCTGGGTCTTTGCATCTGCTGAATGAAGCCTCCCTAATGACAACTGAGCTAGGCATCAATCTATAAGTATAGCAAAACATCATTGGTGGATCATTTCATTGGCTTTTTTTTTCCCAGCCTTGGTTCTAAACTAGGTTCTGGGCTATCCAGCACCTGGTCACTTAGGCAGCATTGGGCACTGGCTCCCTCTCTTGGCATGGGCTTCAAACTAGACCAGTCATTAGTTGGCCATTCTCAAAAGTTCTGTACCACCATTACACAAGCGCATCTTGTAAGTAGGACAAATTGTAGATAGAAGGTTTTGTGACTAAATTGATGTCCCAGCTCCACTACTGGAAGCCTTGACTAGATACAGAAGATAGCTCCATATCCTCCATTACTAGGAGGTTTACCTAAGGTCACTCTTGTGGATTCCTTGGAGTTTCCAAAGTATTAGGTTTCTAACTTGCCCCTGAAATGTTCCCAGTTCCAGCTTTCTCTCCTAATACTTTCTCACTCCATCCCCCTCAACTTGATTCCTTCTATTCTTTAACACTGTCTCTGGGTGGGTGTTGAGTCATAGGGAAACCCTGAAACACCTCTCCAGGGGTGGGAAAGAACAGTCTGAGGTGCAGAACAGCCAGAGCTGGTTTGGGGGTCCCCAGGTCTTTGACAAGGCTTAGATTGTCTGGCTCTCAGGCTCTTGGACACCCAGGAATGCTGGGAGCCACAGAAGAGCTGAGAATAGACTGGGGCCCTGAGGGATGGATTTAGCCCAGGGCTTGGGGTGGTAGAGCGCTCCGATTGGTCCCCGGGGGATGAGTCCTTAGCTTCTCAGAGGTTGACTTGGGCTTGGGCTCGGTGGCAGCCATGGCTAAGAGCACAGAGAGGCCTTCTACATGAGATTAGAAAGCGGCATTGTAGGCGAAGGCCTTCTCCATGGTTCCCCATGGAGAATCCCGATGAAAAGAGGCAGTCCATGGTTTTAAGGCATTTATTTTCATGGCAGAAAGTGGATGAGTAAAACCACACCCCCTTTCTCAAGATGGGCTTGAGGTTAAATATCTTTTGCAGGGAAAAATGTCTGGAAGTAAAGCTTATTGGCTAAGCTCTCCAGGGCTTTAGGTACCTCATTAAAATGGAGATATGTTTGTCATCTACATGTGGAGGTGCTTGGGGCATTGCCCATATGTGACTGATGGCCTCAAATCTATGGAGGCTGTGGCTAATGACAAGGGCATCCTACCCTGGAACAAGCAAAATGACTGCTGTCCCTTCATGGTTCCTGGGGTTTCTAGCCTTAGCTCAACCAGGAACAAGGCTACCTTTCACGATCCCACAGATCTATTTTCATTTTTCTACAAAAGGACTGCCAATTAGACCACTACCATTTATTGAAAATACTTTTTTCCATTGTATAGTTTTAGCTTCTTTATCAAAGATCAAGTGTCCATAAGTGTGTATGATTTTATTTCTCAGTCTTCAATTCTATTCCACTGATCAACGTGTCTGTCTATACCAATACCATGCAGTTTTTTGTTTGATTGTTTGGTTGATTTGTTTTTTATCACTATTGCTCTGAAGTAGACCTTGAGGTCAGGGATTGTGATTTCCCCCAACAGTTCTTTTATTGTTTAGAACTGTTTTCGAGATTCTGGGTTTTTTTCCTTTCTAGATGAATTTAAGAATTGCTCTTTCTGTGTCTTTGAAGAATTGTGTTTGGATTTTAATGGGTATTGTCTTGAATCTGTAAATTGCTCTTGATTGGGTGGCCATTTTTACTATGTTAATTCTGCCAATCCATAAGCATGGGATACATCTCCATTTTCTGAGATCTTCTTCAATTTCTTTCTTGAGAGACTTGAAGTTATTGCTGTACGGATCTTTCATTTGTTTGTTTAGAGTTACCACAAGATAGTTTATGTTATTTGTGGCTATTATGTTTCGCTATTATGTTTATCATTCGTTTAAAGGAATGGTACTGGTTTATTTGAGTTTATTTTATATCTGGCCACTTTGGTGAAGTTGTTTGTCAGCTGGAGAAATTCTCTGGTAGAATTTTTGGGGTCGCTTATGCATACCATTATATCATCTGCAAATAGTGGTACCTTTACTTCTTCTTTGCCAGTTTGTATTCCCTTGATCTCTTTTTGTTATCTTATTATTCTAGCTAGAACTTTCAGTACTATACTGAATAGATATGGGGAGAGTGGGCATCCTTGTCTTGTCCCCGATTTTAGTGGGATTATTTCAAGTATCTATTTAGTTTGATATTGGCTGTTGGTTTGCAGTAAGTTCTTTGTATTATCTTTAGGTATGGGCCTTGAATTCCTGATCTCTCCAATACTTTTAATATGAAGGGGTGTTGTATTTTGTCAAATGCTTTTCCTGCATCTAAGGAGATGATCATGTGATTTTTTTCTTTGAGCTTGTTTATATAGTGGATTATATTAGTGGATTTTTGTATATTGAACCAACCTTGCATCCCTGACATGAAGCCTACTTGATTGTGGTGTGAATGATGGTTTTGATGAGTTCTTGGATTCTGTTTGCAAGAATATGGCCTTGAAGGAAATGTGTCCACTGTGTAAGTAGTCTTTGAGGTCTCTTCCTATGATCAGGTTCTGCCCAGTGCAGATGAGACCCTCCCCCTGGTTGACTGCAGAGGAGTCTCCTTCTGGCAGCCTTTGGGTCAAGGTATAGAACTCTCAGTTCTTTCTCCAACACCATGTCTTCCTGCTTCCCTCCCATACCTGCAGGTTGTCATGCTTCCCACCATAATAATAATGGAATGAATCTCTGAAACTCTAAGCCAGCCCCAATTAAATGTTTTTCTTTATAGGAGTTGCCTTGGTCATCAAGTCTCTTCACAGCAATAAAACCCTAACTAAACAACTTGTTTGATTAGAATTATACCAAGATATTTTATATTATTTGTGGCTATTGTGAAGGGTGTTGTTTCCCTAATTTCTTTCTCAGCTGGTTTGTCATTTGTATAAAGGAGAGCTACCATTTTGTTACTGTTGTCATTGGTCTGTTTTGTTTTGGTTTTGTTTTTAGTTAATTTTGTGTCCAGTCACTTTACTGAAGAGGTTTATCAGCATTTGGAATTCCCTGGTTTAATTTTTTGGGTTGTTTGTATATATTAACATATTATTTGCAAATAATGATAGTTTGACTTCTTCCTTTTCAATTTGTATCCCCTTGATCTCCTTCAGTTGTCTTATTGCCCTAGCTTGAGCATCAAGTAATATATTGAATAGATATTGTGAGACTTGACAGCCTCTTGCTCCTGATTTTACTGGAATTAATTTGAGTTTTTCTCCACTTAATTTAATGTTAGTTATAGGCTTGCTGTAAATTGGCCTTTATTATGCTTAGGTATATTGCTTGTATCCCTAATCCCTCCAAAATATTTATCATAAGGAGGTGCTGGATTTTGTCAAAGGTTATTTCAACATCTAGTGAGATGAGCATGTGTTTTTTTTCTTTCAGTTTATTAATGTGAATAATTACATTAACTGACTTTTTATGTTGAACCTCCCTGCATCTCTGGGATGAACCTTACCTGGCCATGCTGGATGATCTTTATACTGGATGGTTTTGTACAATTCAGCTACTAAATGCAGAACACTCCTGACGGAAGCAGATCCCTGAAGGAGAATGATTCAGCACTGGGGTCTCATAGCATTAAAACAAATGAAAAGAGGTCTGTCTTACTCTCCAAAAGACAGACAAAGAAGGAATAATAGCAATAGTTTTAATATTTTTAATGTCTTCTAATTTCTTATTAAAAAGTAGATATAATTTATTATAGATAATTTAAAAATAAAAATTTAAATCTCTTACAAGTGCATCATTGCACTAAGAACAGAGATAAATGATCTAACATTTTTGCTCATTATGTACAATATCAGACTTTTGTATTCATATGTGTTTATTAACTGATTTATTACATCAGAATCCAAAAAATTTCATCCATCTTCAGGTGTTAGCCATACTGCTGACCCCTACATTATTAATTGCACAGGTAGAACCTCAAGCTCCAGCAGAGGACCTGGTGCTCTCTCCTACGCAGTAGCACTGGAAGGAGATATGTATTCTACCTGTTACTAAGCTGATGAGCATTATACACACTTCGATAAATTGAAAATTAAATTCAACCACAAACCTCAAGGAACTATTCAGTTTGTAAATCACTCAAGGATCAGCTACATTTTTTGCTTTGAAACCAGTGTTGTATAATTCTTGATTATCATTGCAATTTTAAAGAAAGCCATCAGTAAAGTAGCAAAGGGAAGCACTGCCATCTACAGGCTTTTAGTAAGCATTTCATACACTATTTATGGGCTCATAGGGTTAAAAAAAGTAAAATTAATAAAAATTTAGCAAGAGTAAATTTACAAGTATATTTACTTGTTAGGTAGTATTTTAACAACTGAGCTAGTATCAGTTATGATGTCTATATATAATCAAAATGTTAACCATAATATACAGATTACAGAATAGTTATGAAATGAGTATGCATATAAGAATCAAGCAGGAGAAACTCACCCTTCCCTGCATGACAAAGGTGAGCAATAGACACATATAGGCCCATCTGTGGCCATGACATATGCTGTGGGTAGACAGAGGAAACACAGAGACCTGCCTGCTGGCATGCCATGCTGCACAGGAGGGGGAAGATGTCCAGAGACATTCCTGCTGCCATGCCACATGGGCAGGCTGTAAACACTTAGAGGCCTGCTTGCCACCATGCTATATAGGCAGGAAAAGGAGGTCATCCAGAGGCCTACCAGCCAACTGGCTCACCTGCAGCAGGAGCCACTATAATAGGCAAGTATGTGGTGGACAGATGAGAGAGAAAGAGAAACAGAACAATCTGTTCAATTTATCAGTATGAAAAGAGTTGGAACTGGAGACAGGAGGGTGTAAAGAAATAGCCTCTTGTGAGTAGCTAATCGTGCTCTCTGAGACCAGGGTGAAGTCCCATCCCATGCTGCTGATGAGGGGGAGGTCTGCACCCATGGCCAGGCAGCTGCATGAGTTAGTATCAATGTCAGTGGTTCATATTACCACTAAACACCATGGTCTTGGAAGCTGTGTGGGACCACATATGTCCAGGGGCTGTGCAGAACTCCTCTTACTGGTTGTGGCACTGTAGAGATACTGACCCTGCACCTAGTCAGGGCAACACAGTGGAGCTAGCCTTGGTGGCAGAGGCTCTAGGGAGTCATACTGGAGGGCATGAGTGTGAAAGAGCTGACCCTACAATTTGTCTGCTGTGATATGGTGCAGTTGTGGAGGTGATACCCTTCCTCTGCCTCACCCCTTGCTACCTCTGGGCCCTGGGGTCTTGAGAAGAGGTGAGCTGGCCCTGCATCGCTTGCTAGGTGCAGTACTTGGGAGAGCTGGCCCTTTATTTTTCCTGGACAGCACAGTAGAGCAGGTATCTGCCTTACCTTCTCACCACCTGCAGTAGTCAGGAAAACTGGTCCTGAGATCATGAAAGCAAGAGAGCATACTCTGACTTCTGCAGAAGATGGTATTTGGTGGCAGTGAAAGTATTAGAGAGCTCATTGTGGTGGTGTGGATCGAGGAGAGCCAGTTGACCATTTCAGCTATCGCTGACCATCCATGATTTTGGGTAGGTCCACCCCCAAATCTAGATCATCTGTGAATTGTTGGACCATGTAAAAGGGCCAGTCCTGTGGACCCAAAGCTGTTGGATCTTCATGACATGGGGCAACAACAGGTTAACTGGGAGGAGACTTGTTGAGGACACAATATTGATGATGTTAGAGAAACCAGAAAACTTAAACCAGAGCAATGACTTGTTGCAGTGAAAATTTGCAAGTGAAGATGTAAGGACAGAAAGGTATACTGTGGGATATGCTGTGATACACTACAATGTCCATGACAAGATATTTTTTTTTATTTATTTTTGTTTCTGTGTTTTTTATTTTATTGCTGTGGGGAAGGGGATGTTGCAAGGGCAAAGGACAGAGATGAGTAGGACTGGGATGTATGATGTGAAATTCACTTTTAAGTAGAAGTATATTCAAATTGAGGCAACACTAACAAGCTATGTAAAGCCTTAACTATCTAGGAACCTCATGAAACTACAAATCTTCTACACAGCAAAGGACACCATCATTCAGACAAAGCAACAGTCTACAGAATGAGAAAAGTTTTTTTTCCAACTACATACACAATAGTGGCATAATATCAAAAATATACAAAGAACTAAAAACTAGATATTAAAAAAACAACTCAATTTTAAAAATCTGCACATCTAAGTAGATAGTGCTTAATAGAGGAAACTTAAAGAAATGTTCAATATACTTAGTCATCAGGGAAATAAAAGTTAAAATAACTTTGATATTTCATCTTACAACTGTCATAATATTAGGTTAAGACCAATAAAACAAGCTCATACTGGCAAGGATATGTAATAAGGAGACAGTTATCCATTGCTGGAAGGAGTGCAAACTTGTGCAGCCACTTTGAAAATCAACGTGACAGTTCCTCATACAGATGAAAACCCATCTATTTCAAGGTCTTGCCATACAAGTCTTTGGCATGTACCTACAGACTGCTTTTCACTACCACAGAGAGACTGGCTTAATCATGTCCATTGCTGTTCTATTCATACTAGCTAGAAATTAGAAACAAAATAGATGATCCCATTGGAACAAATGAATAAAGAAAATGTACATTTCTGCAGTAAAGTATTACTATATAGTTAAAAATGAAATCATTAAATGCTCAGGTAGATGAATGGAACTGGAAAAAAATCCTAAGTGGTCCATTCCACACACAGAAAGACAAATATGGTGTGTATTTACTAATATATAGATATTAGCTGCTAAATCAGTGATAATCAAGCTACAATCTATAGAACCAAGGGGGTCATGTACAGAGTAAGGTACTAGGGGGAAAGATATCCCTAGAAAGGAGAAATAGAATAGATAGTTATAAATGGATGTGGAGGCTTGAGCAAGAGGAACATATG
Organism: Montemys delectorum; assembly: GCA_019843815.1. Classification (NCBI taxonomy): domain Eukaryota; kingdom Metazoa; phylum Chordata; class Mammalia; order Rodentia; family Muridae; genus Montemys; species Montemys delectorum. The sequence continues at coordinate 1,412 of JADRCD010218476.1, read as the reverse complement.
GAGAGGGGAAAAGGAAAAATGTATAAAGGAGGAAATATGGAGAGAGACAGCTAAAATCAAGGGCCATTTGAATATTAGTATAGAAACCTAATACAGTAGAAGCTCCTGAGAATATATGAATATATAAAGGCAATCTAAGTTAAAATGCCAAAAACTGGAGGAGACAGAGCCTCAACTGGCCATCTCTTGTCAACAAATGAAGCTTCCAGTACTGGAATTGAGTTTTATCTAATTGAGTTGTTGGCTAAAGGAGTTCCATAGAAATCCCCAAACAAGCCATGATGTTGCCAAGTTTATAAGCTGATCTCTACAACTGACAGCAAGACCCCAGGGCTGGAAAAAACACCTATCCAATTCATTGAACATGGTGAAGTCAAACTGGTGCCTACATAGAGTTTTCATGCCTATATTCTAGAATCGGTACAAGAAGGTACTCTGTACACTATCAAATGAGAAACATAAACACCAAGTAAGATACAAACCTTTGATCTACAATGGTGTCCTATTTTCAAGAAATGCTAGTGCAGTGGTGGCACAAGACTGAATACCAACTGTATTTGATGAAGCCCATATTCAACACTGTTTGCATGATCAAGAATCTGAGATTAGATAGATTAGACAGCCCAGAAATCTAGGGTAAAACCAAATATTTTATTCAAAAGAACAAAACAAAATAAAAACATCCGTAAACCATAGCAATAAAGTGACTTCCCAATGATATTCTCTATATTCATAGATCATTGTCTTGCCCAGTCATCATCAAAGAGATTTCCTCCTACACCAGATGGGAATAAATACAAAGACCCACAGCCAGACAATATCTAGAAAATGAGAGACCTCAGAACATTAAGCCTCTGTAAACAGATGTCTCTACCAAATTTCTCCCTTCAGGGCTCTGGGAACACTACCGAAGAAAAGGCAGAAAGATTGTAAGAACAAGAGGGGATAGAGAACACCAAGAAAGTAAGGCCCTATAAATCAATACAAATAAAGCTTATATAAACTCACAGAGACTGAAACAACTTGCACAGAACTTACATGGGACTGCACCAGATCTCTGCATATATGTTGGCTTCCAGCTTAGTGTTTTATGGGATTTCTGAGTGTGTAAACAAGTGAGTCTCTGATTCTTGTGCCTTATGTTGAGCTACTTTCCTTCTGTTTATTTGTTTTGTCCAATTCAAATGTTTATCTGATTTTATTTTACTTTATTATTATCCCTCATAAGCCGGATGGTTTTCCTAATGACATAAAGGGAGTAGATCTGGATGGGAGAGGAAATGGGAAGGAATTGTGAAGAGTAGAGAGAGACTATAATTATATATATTATGTTATATATAATATAATATATGAGAAAAATATATTTTCAATAAAAAATAAATAGAAAAATTTCCCCTTGTGCTTGTTTATTT
>JADRCD010218475.1:0-14817 GCA_019843815.1 Montemys delectorum | reverse complement strand
TCCTCCTTCTCCTTCTCCTTCTTCTTCTTCTTCTTCTTCTTCTTCTTCTTCTTCTTCTTCTTCTTCTTCTTCTTCTTCTTCTTCTTCTTTCGAGACAGGATTTCTCTGTATAGACCTGGCTGTCCTGGAACTCACTCTGTAGACCAGGCTGGCCTCAAACTCAGAAATTTGCCTGTCTCTGCTTCCCAAATGCTGGGGTTAAAGGTGAATGCCCCCACTGCCCAGCCCTTTTCATCTTCAAAATGAATTGTTAGTCACTTTTAAGAGGTTTGGAGTCCAAACTTTGGGGAAATTTCTAGTAACCATGTGATACTCATAAATTTTCTTTTTTTTTTTTTCAGGGTTCCAGTTTCTTAGGTTGGAAATGTAAGGCCTTAGCCAAAAGCTAAGAGGCTCCAAGAATCAAACTGTCACAAATGAAAGAGCTTTCTGGTGCCTCTACCAACTCTTTTTTCCCATGTATAGCATGACTCAGTGTATCTGAATTTGGAGAGTGAGTAGGGTCCTTACTGACACATCTCTCTTAGGCTTTTGCATCATTCCCACTGGGAGAATTCTAGGTTGATGAGAATAACAAATGAGTTCCTAACTATAAATTCTGTATGACGTGTGAAAGCTGATTATACATACCAGGGCCATTGTCACTGACTACAGTAAAGTTTGTACATAAGCTGAATAAGCATTCTAGTGAGTGCTAGTTAGTGTGATTCACAGTCCAGGGAAAATAAGATTGAGTGCATAGTCCTTGCTGAGCTCCTAGGGACCTGACATGACTGTGGAGGTGAGGACATGAACAAAATGCTAACACAGGGACCACACAGAAATCTGCAGTTGGATTGACTGTGCTCACTGATAGAGAAACCACAGTGTCCCAGAATCTCAGCATGTTTATTATATACAGTTAGAGAAGTTTATTGCAAACAAATAACAAGGAATTGAAATTTCACTGTAGAGCTGGATCAAAGACACGTGTTTAGCTAGTGTTTGGAGGAGCAATCTCTATAGGAGAACAATCTTCATATCCTAAACACCCAGAGAGAAGGAGAAAGCTATGGTGGACATTTTCTGCACAGTGTCTACATCCACACATGGACCAGAGGAACATTTTGTCATCTCTCTGAGCCTTACTCAACTGGAAGGTTTTGTCATTTTTCCATGGGTCTGAGGAATTGAAATCCATGCCACAGCTGTGCTCATGTCAAGAACACACACACAATGTTTTAGGATTTCATATACTCTGGGCTTCCTCCACTCACCACAGAATACGATGATGCCCAGCATGAAGGAAATACTCATAGAATTCAGATGTCTAAATGGGAATTTTCACTTTGTTTTCAAAGTAGGTTCTTTTTGTATTCTGTAAGATACAGCAGTTTTCAAGCAAGATAACCCTCTGCTAGAATTCTTTCTGGCAGTTTTTAGGCAGTTTTAGACTTTTCCACCTCTTTTCCAGATATGCATAGTCTATATCTGATTTGTCACATATGTGTGTGGGGTAAGGTCTGTTTGTACAAGTTCGTTTTTTTAATACAGTTAAATTAAGCAGCTCATCTTTGCCTTTTAATGTTCTACAGGCAGAGTTCCAACCGACCACTCTACTCTGTATCAGGAAACTGCTTTCTTAGAGAACAGAAGTCATCAAAAAATGCTTTGAATTATCCAAGAACTCCACAGGCCTTTTAACAAAGAAAGGACATTTAAGAAATACCAGAATTTTGTAGTCCTGTATGTTAATGTACATGTTCAGTGCCAGTGCCCAGGAGGCAATTGAAGCAGGCTCATAAGAGCTTTGCAGTCTGAGTTACCTAGTGGGACAGTGTCAAAGAAACAGAGGGAAGGGGAGAGAAGATGCAAGCAAGCAAGATCAGAGTCTTACCTAGACATTAGTGCTGGGCTAGGCAGTAGGGTGAGTGCAGAGGGAGGATTGTCATGAAGCTCATGAGGCTTATGACCAAAAGCTCTTCAATCCATCACTTTGGGGCAAGTCTCAGCAATATCTTCCCATTGTTCTGCAATCTTGCCTGTAAAAAAGGCTATCCAAATGGTGTGTGTTTCTGCTTCCACAAAACCTGAATCTATAGTTGGACATGTTTAAAATAAATCAATATGAGACAGCTCTGCCCAGAAGAAGATTAATTTTTGCAAGCTATAAAAAATATGCAATGTAATGTAAATTTAACAAAATCTACCCCAAAGATAAGGCAATTTGTCATTCATATTCATTAGGGTGAAGTTTAATCTATGAATGCTTAAAGATAGAGTTTAAGTAATCAACATTTAGTTTTGTAATTCAAATTATAAGACACATCTAAAGGAAATGTTACCTAATACATTGATCTACAGATATTATTTTTCCCACAATCAAATTTCATGGAACCAATTTATTCCAACTTTTCACACACAGCTTTGACATCAGCACCTTAATCATCACCAGATGCCCTTTTGGAATCAGCTAACCAAGTTGTCTTTCAAACTGGATTCACTACTGACTAAGTCATCGCAATGACAGGACTTTTTGACTTTTATGAATAGTTTAGTCACTTGAAATCTTATGTCATGCCACCAGGACCCACTAGCAAAATATAATATCTTTTTCATTTATTCTGTAGATCTAAATTTGAGATTCCTCACAGCTTACAATGACCCTGTATCTTTCTAATGATTTCTAAACATTAGAATGATGGCCTTCATCTGCTGTTATGAAGGCTTGTCCATATTGGGGCTCCATTCAATCTCCACATCTGTCAGATGGACTTTATGAACTTCTAGCATTGATTAAGGTTGTTTTAGGTTAACACAGTGATTCTCAGACTGAGGGTTCTACTTAAAAGACACTCGTGCCTGGATTCAACCCTGACTTCATAGTCTCAAAATGCAGCCTGGGCACCAGGACATTTTTAAGTTCTCTAAGTAATCCTAATGAGCAACCAAAATCAGAATCCATTGTCTTTCTAAAACAATCCTGTACCACTCTAGATAAAATGAATAAAGGAGAGATACCTATCTCTGTACGAAAGATTCCCAGGGTTGCAGACATCCCTCTCTACTTTACTTATTAAATGAGAAGAGATCATACTTTCTGCCTCATTTGAGTAGTTAAATATGGAAGGACCTGGGTATAGCTTTAAGAGAAACTAATATTTGAGAATTCCAGATAAGAAAGACTTGTAAGAACAGGGGTCTTTATGAAGATAGCTAGAGCAAGCAAAGGAAATAAACGTATGATACTAAAAATACCACAAGGTGAGGTGTATTTGAAGTGGTAAGAAGTCCTGTAAAATTTAGATGTTTCAAAAAATAAACAAAGCTATGTGTGTGGCTTCTCAAAGCAACTGGCTCTTCTAGATTTCTTAGTTGGCAGTTTCCAAACCATTTCAGCATCTAAAAATAATCATACCCAGTGTGCCATCTAGGGCTTACCTAGGCTCTATGAGCAGTTTCATGCCTGGGCATATCTGAACTCACAGGTGATACTGTGCTTTGGCTGCTTGAGTATTTGAGTCTCTTCCTCCTCAGTCCCTTTGTTTTAGTTTCTAAGCTCAGTTGACAGAAGTTTTTAAACAAGAGCTCATTCTAAATATCAGAACTGAAGAAGTCACATCACGCAGTCACCTCTAATCTCACAGCAAGTGTTCTTAGCTGAAATTCACTTAGAATGAAGGAAAAACTTCTCTGTACAATCTATGTATCGATTTTCTTTATAGGATGTATAGACAAGAATAGAAATAAAGATGAAAAGAGAGTGGATTCTGGCTGTGATGAATCTTGATTTCTAACTCAATTGGCTTCCTCAGAAAAAAAAGTCTAAGTGTTTGTCCATCCAGTCTTTCTAAAGGTGAGAGAACACCTAAGCTGGAAAAGCAATGAATGTTCGCAGTTTCCAGCTTGTGAATCCTCATTCACTTTCTTGATATTTCTGTCAGTTTGGGAGATGCTCAGCCAAGTCAGACTATTGTCTTTTCTGGGGTGAAATGGGATCCTAGATGTTAAATGACTTTCCCAAGGTCATGAAGATGAGAAAAACTCAGCTCTGCCTGTATCCAGTTGTGTGCTTTATCAGCAATCAAAGCAAAGCCTATATTCATGTTTTAAGCAGGTGCCCAACCAGTAAAGGCTCTGAAAGATTGTCTGCTAAAATGGTGAAAAAATGAAGGAAATGGATTCTTGTCAATAATAATTTTTCAGAAACACAGAAGAAATACACTCAAACATTACATGCTTATATCAAAAATACATTTCATTCAAATATTTCATGTAACCTGAATATCTTTAATTATACTTATTTTAATTACACTTATTTTTAAGGCTATGTTAAGTTTTTTAAGATAGTATATATCTTTTTGTTTTCATAGACACCATGAGTATTTAATAGCTCTTGCTAAATAATATTATATACTTCTCCAGTTGTAGCTCTTGTTTATGAAAAGCCCACCAACCATGTTTCAGGTACAGGGAAACCATCACAATATAAAATATAACTATGATGACATTCTATCTATCTATCTATCTATCTATCTATCTATCTATCTATCTCTCTATCTGTTGTGTGTGTTTTTGAGGTTTGAGACAGAATTTCACTATGTAGTCCAGGCTGGCCTTAAACTCATGGCAATCTCAAAGACTAGTAGTTCTCAACCTCCTAATACTGAGACCCTTTAATACAGTCCTTTATGTTGTGGTCACCCCAACCATAAATTATTTCTTTGCTACTTCATAACTGTAATTTTGCTACTGTTATGAATCATAATGTAGATATCTGAGATATGCCATCACAAAGGGCTCACAACCCACAGGTTGAGAATCACTACTTCAGACTCAGTCTCTTGAGTGCTAGGATTGTAGGCATGCACCATCATTCTTGGCTTAGTAAAAGAAGTGATATCTATTTTACAGATGAAGAAACAGAACACCCTTGCATAAGCTACAGGGAAGGGTTGGAGTAGTCCTTAGAACCTGTTAATCCTCACTGTGCTGCAGTGTAAGACAATAGTGATGGCCAACTCAGTCATCTGGACACACTCTTAGAGGTGAGCAACAGTAGTGATGGCTGACTAAGTCATCTGGACAGTAGTGATGACCAACTTGGTCATCTGGACACACTCTTAGAGGTGAGCAACTGGGCTGCTTCTGATACTGCCTATTGTAAAGAACACCAAGAAATGTTTTTTTTTTTTTTTTTTTTTGACTTTCAATACTTTTCCAGTACTTTCCTTAAAGATACATTTTAGAAATAGAATTCCTAGGTGGAAGAACACAGACAATACAGTTCAGTTTAATTGCCACTTTCTGTCTCTACTCCAAATGGGAGGCAGCAGTTTGACAGCCCACAGCGGTTTGCCCACATCTGAGTTTACATTCACAGTTCACAGTTCTTTCCCCTCTTCTAAATCACAAAAAGAAAATATTAACTCTTATGATGTGTGTTTGAATACTGTTTTCAGCAGTTAACTTTTGTTCCTATGTACATGTCTACCTGCTTTACTTATACATTTTTCCTCTATGTCTCTCAACATCTCAAATTATTCACCAATGTACTATCGGTACTGCTTTATGGCTGGGGCAATTGTGCAGAAATTATGTATTGTGTATAGTGCAACATTTAGTGTGTTGGAGTTTAATGTTTAGTTGACACAAAAGAAAAAAATATATAATAGTTGCTCAGGGAAGCCATAGTATTCAGAGGAAGGTGTGGCCAGAGGTTCCCACCCTCTCATTCTCCAAACTCCCTCTGACAGGAGCAAAGCACCTTCCCTCCCAAAGCACCTTCCAAAACAGCTGAGCCATGTTACTGAGTAATTAGAAATCAGGTGCCAAATGTTAGCATCTATACACATAATATATTTTTGTTTAATTAAAGGAGAAGGTGAGTGCAGAAGAAAGGGCTTGGCGGCTGCTCAGCTCATATGTTAAGGTAGCGGAAAATTCCTCATTGTGGCATGAAGCTGTTGCAATGAGCTCAGAAACCTTACCTCACGGTGTGTAGCCCTCAAGTACAGATTATGTCAAATTCAATTGCAAACTGAAAGTGTCTATTAGACCACAGGAGAAAAAAGGGTGGCTAGAAGGAAGGATTTCCTGACTGTCCTTATTATCAAAAGCAAGACACTAAGTGGGGCCATTATGATGACTTAGCATCCCTGGGCAGCTTCAGGAAAATGAGTACCCTGTGCTTTTGCAAGGGCATGGCTTTGCACACACGAAATGGCAGCTGAAAAGGAGGAATTACTGAAATGCAGGGCGACTTCTGTTATTTTACTGAGGTCATTTGGGTAGATCAGAGATGAGTGAAGGGGGTGAGTCACTAAGAGTAGAAATGGAGATATCAGGGAGAGAGCCAAGGACTTCCTTTTGTGTTAGAGAGAGGAAAGAGCAGGTGCAGAACTGGCTTAAGACTTGGGGTCATGGCCAGGGACTAAGGGAGTGGGCTAACCAAAGTGGCATGTGTGCTCCTAACTCATCCACCCCTCGTGCCTGGGTTCATAATCTCATCTTTCTATCGTCCCATGCCTTAATCTCTCTCAGAGAAGCCTTTCCTCATCTCCCAACTCTAAAGCACCCCCATGTGCTGCTCTGGGGAGCCTGTGCTTCCTGCTGCTAGGTACCTGTTATCTCTGTCCTTAACCCATAAGGCCATCAAAGGCAGGGTTTATATGCCACCCTTTTCCAGGCTTAGCACAGTGCACACAACCCTCCAGGGCTTAAGGATGCTTGTTAAATAGGTTAGGTCATCACTACAATTCAGTAGCCCCCATCTAACCTGTCTTGTTGATTACAAGACGGGGAGCTGGCCAAGGGGAAGACTGTAGTGGTCATTTACACCTTGCTTCCAGGTCCTGGTAGGGTACCTGAAGCCTGGAAGCCGTCATGGAGCATCTCCAATTCAAACTTGGCCTGTTAAAGCTGGTGGTAGATACAGGCATGTGGCATTCCAGGCAGTTGCTTCTGACTTCTCCCCCTTCAGTTTAAAAATTCAAGACCCAGAGTTTTTCAAGGAATATATAACAAATAAAGTCCTGGGGACAGTTGGGCCTGCTTGGCTAGTTCTGGTAAACTCATAAGAACAGAACACTGGGAAGCAATCCATCAAGAAGCTCGAGAATAGGCATCTGTATGTAAATAATCACCCTTAGCAAAGCTTCGCCCAAATCAATTCAGCACAACGTTTTTTGTTTTGCAGAGCAAATGCAATGCTGAGCAATGCTGGATTTGCTGTGTGTGTCTCTGCTAGCTCATTTGTTTGGTGGTATAATTAAGAGTCCAATTATTATTCATTGTTTCTGGCCAAAGGCTAGATTTTAGTCAGTGGAGTGATCAATATTAGAGAGAGAACTAGAGATAATGTGGAAGAAAATCTGGTGCAGGACAATCAATTCACAGCCCTGGAGAGTTGAAATACCCAACATCTTGTTTAATCGAGGTAAGAAGAGACCCTTGTGTCTTCAGAACATTAATATGAGTTAGACCTGACTTAATGATCTATGTATTAGCCAAGGTTTGCATGTGCGATCCAACGTCTGTTATCCCATAGCATACGAACTGTGACTAATTAGGTAAGGGTGGGTGCTCTGGCATCCACATCTCCAAGGAAGCACCTCTAAGAGAATAAGAAGATTCCTTGGAAGGAGGAATGTACAGTTATACAACATATTGTCAGTACTTGGAACAAACTTCTTGAGTCATGAAACACAATCCCTTTCTTGGATTTTTGTTCTCTCATTGCATAATTAGCATTGTTAATAACACAGTTTATCTGTTCATATTCTCTTACATATATTCTGCAGATCTATTTAGCCCCAGAAATCTGATAGCATCCTCCAGATACATTAGTTCAACGTACTTTGGTGTTTGTGTGGCCATCTCGTTCTACACGTTTATATACAGTGCTTAAATTGAGAATTTTATTTTTGTTTTGTTTGCTTTCTGACAAGAATGTGATTGCACTTTGCCTTGCTTGATGAGCTGCCTTTAAAGGCAAAGATGCATCCTAGGGGTCCTTCATAACATTGCTCCATTTTTCATGGGTGAATCGTTTTCCACAGTGCATAAGTTGCTCACTTTATATAGTAGTTAGTCATGCACATGTCTCCAGTTTGTCATGTAACAAGCAGCATTGCAATGAGTATTTTCTCTGTAAATGTGAGAATTATTTTCTACGGAAATGCTTTAGATTTAGAGTCACCAAATAGGAGCATAAAAATAGGATTTTGAGACTTTTTTCTAGAGGCAGCATTTCAGAGACATCAGCAACACTGGGAGCCTTCCCTGCCCTCTTCAACTTAACTTCTTTTGCTCTTCCTGACCTTCCAAGTTAGAAGGGAAACTTGTGCCTCATTGCTATGTGACTACTCTTTCTTTCTTTATGTAATTTTAGGCACTTACATGTCTTCTGTAAATAGCCTATTCATATTCATTAGTATTTTAATCTTATTTTGAGTGTTTTGAAATTTTCATACATGAATATTGCATTTACACCATTTCTATTTCTCCCTGTCCCCATCCAACTCATTCTATGTCACCCCCAGCCCCTCTGAAATTCATGACATCTTTATTGTTTACACACACACTCACAGAGAAAGACAGACATACAGACAGAACCTACTGACTCCATTTAGTGTTGCTTTTGTGTTCAGAGCTGACCACTTTGGATTAGATAAATTATCACAAGGTTTGTCTGTGGATAAAAGAGATTGCTTACCTTTCTCAGAATCATTGATTGCTTATATCTGTTCATCTAAGGATAGGGCCTAGTGAAAGCTCCTCACCCACATGTCAACTGATATTACCATTATGAAGGTCATGTTTAGACAGCTACATTATTAATATTTTATGAGTACAACTTTCCTGCCACTTATAGAGGAGCCTCCTGCACAGCAGGCATCTTGGTCCTTGGACTCTCACAACCTTCTGTCCCCTTCTTCCACATCTTTCCTTGAGCCTTAGGTCCAGGAGTTGAGCTGTAGATGTACCAGTTGTGGCAGACCAGTTCTCTGCAGTTTGACCAGTTGTGGTTTTCTGTAATAGTCTCCACATGCTATACTATTTAAATGAAACATCATTGATAAGGGATGAGAGTTACAAGTATCTCTGGTTATGAGGATAAGTATTCCAAATACACTTATAAATTATAGTGATTTAGAAAAACAGCAATAGTATGTTTTCCTCTAGGGGCCAATCACTTCTCCAGCATGGATAGTTTTTCTTATTAATAGAGACTTTCTGCAGATTTTTAATTTGTATTGATCATTACTATTATTTGTTCTGGGTATTAGTGTTTTGTTTGCATGCATGAGTGTACACCACATGCATTGCTGATGGTATGAAACCCAGAAGAGATATCATGTCTCCTAGAGCTGGAGCTACAGAAAGTTGTGAGCTAGCATGTTGATGCTAGAACCGAATCTAACTAAGTTCTCTGAAAGAACAGCAAGTACTCTTAAATGCTGAGTCATCTCCCAGCCCCCAAACTCTTTGCATGTTTTAAATATTGACGTTTTAGACTGAAAGAAAATATTTACAACATATTCCATTTTAGCTTAGTGAATAACCTTTTGTTAGAACATTCACATAATCAAATTTATCAAATTTCTGTGTCTACCTTAAATCTTCTCTGGCCCAATATTTACTAAAAATGTTTTAAAATTTTTAAATGATTTTTTAATTCATTTTTAAATGATGCTTTCAAGATTACTACTTTTAGTTTATCTGGACAAGATTTTATACTATGTTATTTTTAATTTTAATGTAATTACGTTACATTATTTTTCTGCTCCCCTTTTTTCTTCCTAACTACTCCCATGCCCCTTCTTTGGCCTGTTTTAAATTCATGAGCTCTTTTTCTTTAATTGTTATTATTACATATACATGCACATTAGTATATAAATACAATCTACTCAGACTGTTGAGTGTTACTTATATGTATATTATTTCAGAGCTGATCCCTTACATTGGAAAAGTAATTAGAGAGCTCCTCAACCTTGAGTAAGGCTAATTCTCCATCTCTCACCATTCCAAGGTAGTTGATAGGAGTTCTTAGTCTAGGGGTGGGACCTGGTGAGATTTCCCCTTACTCATTAACATGTGTATATTAATGTTGTTCTTATTCGGGTATTTTTTTAAGAAAACCATATTGTTGACATGAATGAGGGTGAAACTTCTTGAAAATTTTCTGATCCTCTGGCTATTACAATTTTTGTGCCCCTTTCTCTGTGATGTTTCCTGAATTATACGTAGACCAGACTGACCTGGAACTCCAGTGCTAGGATGAAAATTCTGCACCACAAGGCCTGGTCCAGAAAGCTTTAACATTAACATGCCTAATTTTCATATATCACTTTTTAATGCTAAATTGCCTTCCTATTAATAAACAGGACAGTAAAGATCTTTCCCCTTTGGTTAGACTCAGTAGAATTGAATTTGATGTTCATTTTGATACCTAAATTCTGTCACCATTCAGCTCTGCTCAACCTAGTGGTGTCCGAAGAAATGATGCCATCATTGATTGAACTCCTCTTGGGGAAACATCATTTCCAAAGTCCCCTGGAAAGTTCTCTGTAATATTGAGGTAGCTTGAATTTCTGCCATTTTGAGAATTCTCTGGACATATGTCCATGTGGTCCTAATGGGCACTTCTGACCTTGGGCTGGTTATCCCTCAGACTTGCCCTCACCTCAACAATCCAGGCTGTTGGGTTTGATGTGTGTGTGGCTGCTGCCGCAGATGCTGTTTGCCAAAGGGACTCATTCTACATTCAGAGACACATCGCACATGCCTGAGATATTTACTGCATAAGAACACCATAAAAGCTCTTGCCTTTTTCTTACAATGCTTGTGCAGTTATACCTGCTTCTTCAATATAACTGAGACTTTGCTTCTGTGGTTTGGAAATCTCTTGAAGGAGAGTAACTCTTGAATTAGTTCAATATAAAAGTTTAGACATCGGTTTCACGTTGGACTAACTCATCACCATTAGTCCATAGCTTAGCAACCATCAGTAACAGGGTTCATGAGAGCATGCCTTCTATATGGTCATCTTTTCCGTGAGCCCCATCCATAGAATTAGACACACAGTCAGTTTCTCTCGTTTATTTTTCACTGATTTAACATCTACATCTTCATAGACAACCCACTCCATAACCATACATGTGCCCACATGAAAAATCATAATCCCATCCAATTGGCCTGCCCAGCTCTTACTTTTCTTTTTTTTATTTTTATAATTTTGCACATACACAGCTGCCTCTCAGTCCTATTGTCTTTGAGCACTCCAAACTGGTCTTCAGAACCCTAGTGGGTCTCCATGCTCTACAAACTGATGTCTAAGCTTCTGACACTGATGTTCCAGACTACAAGTGACTTGACAAAAATCTTTACCAGGTAGATAGTTTTCTATATTGCAACAACATGAAACTGCTTAATCAGCCTTTACCTGCCATCCATTTCTGGACTATTTCCATTTTTTTTTTTTTTTTTTGTTATCCTGAAGCCCAGATACAATAACAAACATTTTTGAATTGTTTTCATCTTCCATCTCTTATGCCTCTAGTGGATGTTACAATCATTTGAACTATGTGTGGCAATTAAATTATACTACTCTTTTATTTTTATGTAGCCATTATTCCCACGGAGGAGGAAATTCTTAGCTACTTCTATGCTATTTTGCTTTCAGTGTATAACAGTGCCTAGATCACATGAGACTTCCACAAATTCCTTTCATTTGACTTGATCATACAGGTAAATGAGGCCATCAGTGATCGTAATTCTAGGACTGGGATAATTTCTATTCAGAATACTCGGTGCCTCTTCTCAAAATGAGTATGTATAAACCAGACCTGGGCCCACAGAGTAAGCCACTGTAGCAATTATCATTTTCCCTACAGGTGTGCCTAGAATTACCCTTTGGTTTTTATATTTTGTTTGTTTCCTTCTTTCCTAGAATATCTATAACATGGCCTTGCTCTTGTTTGGGAGAGTGACACAGCTTCCTTCATTGCAATTCTAACATTAATTTAAGAAAGAAAACCACTCACCAGGGGACTGAGCTGCATTTGTTTTCTTCTCAAATTTTAATAATACCAGCAACAGCTCCTGGAACAAGATAAGCATCTAAAACCTAGAAGAAGTGAGAGAGAGAGCAGCTTGTACCTCCTTTATATAAATTATCCTGGGTACCAGGCAAAGATGGTCGAAAGAGAGAAACAGATGCTGCCTGACTATCGCTTCTCATTCTAACAGTTCCTCAATCCCAGAGGCTCCCACAAGCACACATTTGTTCTGTTCACATACGCAAAAGGGAAACAGTTAAAAGGGGCTTCTGAGATCCTGCTTTCCTTCAAGTACTTGTGAACAAATGTCAGAAGAAATAATTAGTAGCAGAAGAGCATTTAGAGAAGATGAACAGCAGCAGAAAACCATATGACACATCCTGGAATCGGAGCAATCAATGTTCTATTCAATCCCGTCCTCTACCCTGTGCATCAGAGCATTTTCCCTTTGAAACTTTTGCACAGTTGAACAGGTGTACTGATCCACGGGAGAAAAAAAAAGGGAGAAAAATTCTTCATCTGTCAACAACAGAGATTTCAGCAAATTCTTTATGATGCAAAGATTAAAAATAATCTGCTAAGGATTATCTTCAGTCTGCAGGAGATTGGGGGAGTTGCTTCTCAACTGGAGATATTCTGCTGATTTAATTGTAAAATATTGGTTGAAAAATATTTACACCTGGGTCCATGCCAGATATTGGGAAAGTACATATCAGCCTAAGATAGAAGTTGCTAAACTTTCTCTTAAGCAAGAGATAGCAAATACCACAGGCTTTGCAAGATACACAATATCTCTTACACCCACTCAACCTGATACCAGATAAATGGACATGTCTGTGTTTTAATAAAGCTTTATTAACAAAACAGTCAGCTAGCCTGCAGCCATAGTTTACTCTGATTATTTTCTCAGTACCTATTATATCCCCTAGTCTAACTTAATAACTAAAGAGAAATATGTACCAAATAGTTGGAAATAAAATAATTAATGGATTGTATATGAGTGTATGTGTGTGTGTGTGTGTGTGTGTGTGTGTGTGTGTGTGTGCATGTATGTGTCCACATGTGTGCAGGTGTGCATACCTTCATGAATGAGTGCAGAAGGACATCAGTGTCTTACTCTATTTTCATTGTCTTACTCTCTTCAGACAGACTCTCTCCCTAAACTTGGAGCTCACAATTTGCTTGGCTAGCCTAGCTTGTCAGTGAGCCCTGATGATTTTTGCTGTCTTTCTACACCCTAGCACTCAGGTTACAGGCATGCATGTAGCCACATGTGGGTTCAGAGAATCTGAATGTAGGTGGTCTTCATGCTTAAGCAGCAAATGCTCTAACATACTAGCTATTTCCTCAGTTGTGACTGATGATTTTATAATTAATAATTAATAACAATGAATAATTAAAGGTCTTATCTAGATTTTTGTGTAAGGCAACATAAGGAAAATTTCGATTAAGGCTTATGAATTAATAAAAATCTTGTAGATTCAACGTCAACTCCATCAGTTCACTAACTCTAATCAGGCCTTATATCTATATTGATGATGTCTTCCTAGCTTGAGGCATTTGGTTTTCTTGGTTTTCTTTGTATGAGTCTGAGTGAGTGTGGTTGTGGTGGAGTGGGGAGGACACAGGTGAATGAGTGCATGACACACCTGTGGAGCTCAGAAAACCATCATAAGTGTTGGTCTTCAGATGCCTTCCATTCGCTCCTACAGATGGAGTCTCTCATTGGACTTGACATCCAACACACACGTTAGACTAGGTGGCCAGTACAAGCCTGTTCTCTCCCCCCATTTTGCTATCACTGGTATAACAGGTATGTACCATTCCGAGGTTTTTGTGTGGTTTCTAGACCAAACTTAAGTGTTCATGCTTGTGAGGCAAGCACTTTGCTAACTGACCCATCTCCTAAATCCTGTGGTTGCTTTATGAAGGTTAGCTTATGTCAGGGAATTGAAAGATACTATAAGAAGTTCACATTAAAGAGAGGATCTGGGGTTCACCAAGTGCCTTAGTCAGGGTTTCTATTCCTGCACAAACATCATGACCAAGAAGCAAGTTGGGGAGGAAAGGGTTTATTCAGCTTACTTCCATATTGCTGTTGATTACCAGAGGAAGTCAGGACTGGAACTCAAGCAGGTCAGGAAGCAGGAGCTGATGCAGAGGCCATGGAGGGATGTTCCTTACTGGCTTGCTTCCCCTGGCTTGCTCAGCCTACTCTCTTATAGAACCCAAGACTTCCAGCCCAGGGATGGCACCACCCACAAGGGGCCCTACCCCCTTGATCACTAATTGAGAAAATGCCCCACAGCTGGGTCACTTCCCCAACTGAAGCTCCCTTCTCTGTGATAACTCCAGCCTGTGTCAAGTTGACACACAAAACCAGCCAGTACACCAAGTATCCAGTTCCCTTTGCCTGTTACACTGGACACTATGCTACCATGAAAAGAAAGGTGAGTCTGACCCCTTCCCGCTCAGTTAGTCTCCTAAGAAGGCATGTATATGAAGATATAGCAAACATGGACACGCATTTGGAAATACAAAGCTCTTCAATGTGGACTTCTCTGCCTTGCACAGTCCATTTCCTGGAGGAATAGAATGGGTCTTAGCCTGGGACAAGGGGATGGCTAGGGAGTATGCTGGTGTAGCAGATGGTATATTGAGGATATTTCAAAGATTTACAAATTGACTATTTACATACTTGTGGGCATTGTCTAGAGAAACCACAGGAGTGTTACAATACTTTATAGTTAACAAGAACAGAGACATCAATACTCTG
>JADRCD010218474.1:0-31431 GCA_019843815.1 Montemys delectorum | reverse complement strand
ATCATTGCCAGAGCTGAGCTCACCACATAGATGTTATTCAAGAGAATTCCTCCTCACACAGCTTGATAGAGAGATGCTGTCTTTAACAAGACATCAATATTCAGTTGCTTGTGAATCATGTCTACTTTCCCTACTTCTCTGGAAGGAAGACATAAATTAACATTATATAGTATAGAGTTTGCCAGTTAAGCAGATTTGTCTCTGGGTTCCCAGATTTTTCCATTGATCCTTCAATGGAAACATTCAAACTTCCTTTGAAGATAAGAACCAAGTCACTGGTGGCACATTGGTGTGTTACACACAACAGATAAAGTGTCTTCTCTAGGGCTCCATACATTAGCCTGGATGCCAAGTTACTTATGAATCCAACCCAAGTACTGAAGAACATATTCTAAAGCATCGATTAATGAGGGTCTGCATAGCCTGACCTCATATAAACTGTCCAAAATAGTTTCTACTAATCCGCAAATCGCCTTCTATGGAATTCATATCAAGATGTTGCCAGAGTTGCTATTTTTCTCCACAGAAAAGATTTCTACACCACATTGCTTTCCTCAGGCCCACAACCCAGTTCATGTGGCTCCTCCTTCTCTCTGCCACTCTCATGCCTCCTTTCTGAACTGTCATCCCTCTAGTCCTCTCCCTCCACCTCTCTCCTCTTATCATACCCCATTTGTGGACCCTTCTCCTCACCATGATTGTGAATCCCCCTATTCTCATTTGAAGCCCATGGAGCCCACAGCAGGCCAGAGTCTCCTATTATTATCTGAGTCATGTCAGGATACCAAGCCCATTAAAGAATTCATCCTCCTAGAATGTTTACTAGAAAAGACTGGCCACTGTACCACACTGAAATTTACACCTGCTAGTTGCTGAAAATATGATTTCTATAAAATATGGTCCCAATGGGTGCATGTCAAGTCATCTATCTTTCTCTGCAGTGTTGCCATAGATGGATGGATGGAGAGAGAGAGAGAGAGAGAGAGAGAGAGAGAGAGAGAGAGAGAGAGAACTTTCTGGGCAATCTTCCATAAATGCTAACCCTATTACTGTTTTTATGTTTCATGTTCTATTGTTTCTCCACCCTTTTCTTTGGAACTTCCTGCTTCTGCAACTTGAACCATTTTTCTGAGTTGTTTTTTATCCAATAGCCAAGCAATTACTACCATGTGCTCTAGTCTAGGGAATGGGGGTGTCAGACATCTTTGACTTCTGGGAAACTTTCTGAATGCTCACAAAACAAACATCAAAGTACAAAGAAAAATTTAAAGGGCTTGTAACCAAGCTTACAGGCAACATTTCTATTGACAGAGCTAATTTTGGCATAATTAAGAGTTTAATTAATCATGGAGTTAAATATAGAGAAAGGGCTCCTTTCAGCTTTACATTCTCAGGGCGAGATCATTAGACCCCTAGCAGAAACTGATTCTCTTTTAGCACTATAAACCTCTTGGTATTTTTAGCCTCTAACCATGTGGTCCCTGAAGCTGAAGGTCCTTCTACTTGCATCTTCTCTGGATCTCTGTGGGTAAAACTGCTGGTTGCCTTTAGAAGCCATACTTTCTTTAGACTACTGTCATTTCTCCCAAAGGAATTTTTTTAAATTTTAGCAGTCTAAGACTGGAGAAATGGTTTAGTGATAAAGACTACTTGCTGCTCTTCCAGAGGACTCAAGTTCAATTCCTCCCACCTACATCAAAGCAGTTTACAATTACGTACAAGTCCAGGTTTAGGGGATCCAACACCCTCTTCTGGGTCTCTTGAGTACCCACACACATATAGTGTGTACTGACACAGACACATATGCATACGTATAATGTAAAACATTAAAATGAAAACTAACTTTCAAGGACCATAAGGGATAGAATCCCTGATTACAAATATTATTTACCTCAATAGCACAGGGCCTTTGTATCCTGAGTATGTCTTGATTCAGATACTTTATCAGACTAGGCCAACTGTCCTTACCAACCAGCACTTAAGAGAGCTTCTAAGCTCAGCATAGTCATGCATGTCAACAATTCCAACACTCTGGAGACATCGGCAGACAGACTGTTCCAAGGGCAAGAACACAGTGAGTGACAGGTCAAACAAGATCACAAAGAAAAAGCTTGTTTTGGCCAGGGTTGGTGGTGCACACCTTTAATCCCAGTACTGAGGAAAAGGCAGGCGGATCTCTGTGTGTTCCATCCAGCTTGATCTACAGAGAGAGTTCCAGGACAGCCAGGGGTAAGCAAAGAAACCTTCTGTCAAAAAGAAACAACAAAAACAAATAAAAACAAACAAACAAAACATTGTTTCAAAAAACAAAAACATTGAGAGGGTGACAGACGAGAGGACAGGAGGAAGGAATCGAGGAAGGGAGGGGAAAGAGGTAGAGCTTCTGTTGTGGCTACAAGACAAATTCAGGTTTCTCTTCTTTAGAAACTATAATCCCCAGGTCTTGACAGTGTGTCTGGATGAATTTTGCCACTCCTGAGACTTCTGTGGGTTATAGAGAAGTAGTGTGTCTTTAAAAGTTCAGAACAGCACATTTTCAATAGCAGGTTTGGAAGGAAAGCATCACACTCCTGCTGGAAGTCAAAGGCACAGACCCAGGCTCCCTGCCCAGGATCATCGGTTACTGCTCCCACTCCACCCTCTGTTCCTCACCCCTCAGGGCAGAGGCAGGCTGCCTTCAACCCTCCAACTAATACAAAGATATTCAAGATCTTGAAAGGAAAATGGGAAGTAGTGTGTGTTTCTAGCCTCGTCCTCAGCTAGAACGCTGACAACCCTTCAAAACACAGAGAAAAAATTCTAAACAAAGAGCCATTCTAGCCAGGGTCTGGACCAGAAGTCATGCGCCTGTCTCCCACCCGAATCTACTGGAATTCTCTGTGAGTCCAAACTTGGTAAAAGATGAGTTTATTGCCTCTGTCGTGGCAGTTTATAGTAGCCTGGTTAGAGGCAGTGCTATGTCTGACTGTACATGTCCCTGTTGGCTTCTGCTGTTTTGCAAGCCCAAACACTGCTGTTTCTGTAGAGGGTGCATGTGTCTTCCAGAGAGTTTCCAGATACTAGGTCACACTTGTTTTCACTGCTGTCGCTCTGCCCTTCATTCACCAGACCTAGACAGTCCTTGTGGTTCCCATCTCCAGTAACTGACAACAAAACCGGATGATCTTGGATATGCTGAAAGAGTTTGAACAGCTAGTAAACCTAATCCTGCATCCATCTCTTGGTACATTTTTAACACCTTCCTGTAGAATTTGAGGAGCAATAGAAAAACTCACTACCTTAAAATAAGTCCCATCTCCCAATCAAAAACATAAGATTGGGCTGGTGAGATGGCTCAGCGGGGAAGAGCACCAACTGCTCTTCGGAAGGTCATGAGTTCAAATCCCAGCAACCACATGGTGGCTCACAACCACCCGTAATGAGATCTGACGCCCTCTTCTGGTGTGTCTGAAGTCAGCTACAGTGTACTTACATATAATAAAAAAAAAAAAAAACAAAAAACAAAAAAAACAAAAAAAAAAAAAACCATAAGATTAAGTCTCTCCTGTTTAAATAGTATCTGCTTCCCCAAGGGCTACACCACTCTTGTGATCACCATCTATGAAGTGTATGGTTAAGTCATAGAAGTCGGGTAGTAAAGTTGATGACCTATCTCCTTTGATTTCAATGTTATGAAGAATTCAAGGATACCTATGTAATGTTGCTGTCACTCATCTATAGTCCAGTGTACTTTTGTGAGCACATAGGAAGTGAGATTATCCCCTAGGGTCCAGGTAATTATGCACAACCCTGAGTGCATAAGGAAAAGCCTCGAAACTGAAGTTAAAAATCCACACCCTCTACTACAGTGAAAACAGTATGCACTAAAATGTTAAATAAATCATTTAAATACATAATTAGGAAAAGTCAAACTGCACAGAACAATCCATGAATAAAAGTAGCAAATCTGGCACATACCCTGTGAGCTGACCACTCGGTGGGACCTGGTCCTGTTATTTGCCGGCATGTAGAAGATGTAATCAGAACACCACACAACTGGGTGACAAATAAACCCAGTGTAGATTTATGTTACCTTCTAGACAACTGAGTATGTCAAACTGAGGAGAGCTGGGAAATGTCTGTAATAGAAAACTGGGTGTTTAAATCAAAATGAAAGCAAACAGCATGGCTGGCATGACATTACAGAGAATAAGATGTAGAAAGCAGGCTATTCATTGTGCAGAAAATTTGAAAGCAGACCGATGATATTTCTGTCTCTGGCTCTACCAAGATGTCAATGGTGACAAAGTAATATTGTCAAGAATAGTAATATGGGTAATGTGTCAGAGTGAGAATCAATAGCAGCCCCTCCCTCAAAAAAAAGGTAATCAATTTTTATAAACAATGATTCGATCTCACCCTTAAAGAATTAGAAACGTCGACAAGATAAGCAGACCTTCCCTCAACGTGGCCCACACAGGACCTGAGTTGTGCTGATCTGGAGGCATTCAGCATTTTGACTGTAATGAAGCGCCCGTGTCTCTAATGGCAAGAGGTCATTGCAGTACAAAGCATGTTGGAAATGTGGGTGCAAGACTGAATTTGCTTCTTCTCAGTCTCCAGAAACTCAACTCTTCTGTGTGTCCTCCTTAGGATAAACTTGGAGCCCAAAGAAACTGCAGAAGAAAGGCAAAGATCAGTGTAAGGGAACCGGAGTGTGGCAGACAAGAGACCTAAAGCTCTTGCTTCTGCTTCCTGAGCTGGGTGCTGATGAAACCAGAGTTCCTTCCACTCTGGAAGCTCACTGCACAGACACATACACACACACACACACACACACACACACACACACAAAATCCGCACACTTCCTTATGCACACTTCAGGAGTATTGTGTGCACTAGACTTGAATTAAACATTTGCCACAAAAACAGTTTCCATTTAGCCCACACATGCAGGGGCAGTTAGTCTACATCCTAACGCGCTATGACATGAGAAAGTAGACAAGATGACTCAGCTACCCTGGAGCTGCTTCTCGAACCATCATTGACACATGATGAAAAGCACCAGTGTTCCCGCCAGCCACAGGGACAAGAATGATAATCAGAGCATGGGCAAAGTCGCCACCGGCCTTCAGGAAATGGCAATGGAGTGTAGCTTTGCCACGGGGCGAAGCTACTGAGTCACTGGCACTGCAGGGTTGGTGTTGACAGCAAAGGAGAATGAAGGTAGCTTTGTGTGGGTGGACACTTTAGACACAGCCTTTACAAAGAAGCTGGTGGTGGATTAGAGTCCTCAAATTCAATAGCCTACAGTATTCTCTGATAGCATCTTCTCAAATACAGCTGCTGGGAATTATGGTCCTGTTAAAACAGACTGTAAGGACTTCCCACAAATCCCTCATTTTAAGCTGTTCCTTTCCTTTCTTATTTAATATAACATGAACTTAAACATGGTCCACACAGTGATTGATTGGCAGCCAAGGACAATGGGTATATCCGTATCATCAGTGACAAGTTGCCAATCACATATTGAAATTAAAAAATTAAACAAAAAAAAAGACCAGAACCTAGACTAGGGAGTGTTTGCTAAAGTGACAGGAGAAATTACTGTGACTTCCACATGATAAGTAAGTGAACCGCAAGTCTCCTTGGGAGTTTTTCCTACGATGCTGGTCAATCAGGAAGCAAAATGCTTCACAGGAGGCAGAAAGGAAAATAAAAGCTGTTTGATAGTCCACTGCTCACACAAGGTAGTCAGTCAGCACCTGCATGATAGATCCACAGGGAAGTTCTTACAATCCTATGATCTTTTCCTGAAGTCTCTGAAGTTCCCTGTAAATGAGTCACCTGATTCTGCTAAAGCCACCTGCCTCCATCCCACTGAAAACAGTTCTGGTCAAAGACAGCCCAAACGTGCACAGATGACCCTTCTGAACATAGACGTATATTATTTAGTCTCCCAGAAAACACAAAGGGAAACAAGGAAATGAAGGAAATGCAAATCATGAGCTGCCACATAAGATCCTAATTACCATAATTTGACCATCCCCCGTCCTCACTGCCGGAAAGTCAGCCTTCTGGGTGAGATGGAGCCAAACAGGGAAGATAACAGCCTTCTGTTCTTTCTCGAGGCTGCTTGCCTCTTCCCTTTCTTCCCCTGCTCTGTAAATGATGTTGATTCTTCCAACCATTTGCAAGCCTCACTTGTATTAGTGAAAGCTTCGCATGACTTGATAAAGTGAGCTAAAGGAAAGGCAAAGAAAAGAGGGGAGAAGCAGATACATGCTGTCCTTTTATTCCCTAAAGCAACTGTCCGTCTCAGAATGATTTCATTGAACCTGCCAGAGATCTCTGTGGAATCATCCTTGTCTGTAGAGGGACAAGTAAATCCAAAAGGTCCGAGTGTCCCATGGTGTGATTTAGAAAGCATTAATAATTCAGGAAAGACCAATTCAAACTCCCCCTGTCCAGTCACATCAATAGTATCACTGTCCCTCTGCCTGCACACAAGTCCTACAATATTTTTCTGGATTATTCCTAGCACTACCTTGTCTCTGATTTTCCCCAAACCATTTGAGGTAAGTTATCTTGGCATAGCTTCTTATATTTATGGTCGTAAA
This sequence comes from Montemys delectorum, assembly GCA_019843815.1. Lineage (NCBI taxonomy): Eukaryota > Metazoa > Chordata > Mammalia > Rodentia > Muridae > Montemys > Montemys delectorum. Next base: position 24,832 of record JADRCD010218474.1, on the reverse strand, counting down.
TGAGCCAGATTGGGAGATGGACAAACTGCTAACTATTTGAATTCACCTAAAATATGCTCATTAAAATCGAGATCTTAAAAGTATGTCCCTGCCTACATTAGTGCTGGGGCTTCTGTCTTTTGCCATGACAAGTACCATAGAAATTGAATCCCCTGTCACTCTTCAGCTCATGGATGGGTGTGATGGAATGCTTCCACGACAGCTTTCAGTCAGCTAAATAAGCCCTCGATAGGACAGCCCCAAGTCAGGGCTCAGGTGAGCAAGCCATTAAGTCGGTGACAGTACATGCGACAACATGGTAAAGGGTCAACTCCACTGACCTTCGCGTCTCATAGCAAGCGGCATGGCAGGCTGCATTAATTTGAACCAATATGTAGGGGAGATGCAGTTTAGCATGAAAAGGGTTATTTCTTCAAGAAGCAAGAGACAGTCTCCTTGTTAACACTGTAGTGGGAACTGCTAGCCAAGGAAGGTCAGGAGTGGTCCAAGCAGCTAGAGGAACCTGGCAGAGCTAAATGATTATTGGAGCATTTTTGAAGGTCATGAAGTGAGGAGGAAAGGGGAGGAATGCATATGTTACCAGGCCTTTGAAGTCTGAATTCTCTTTCCAAGTGCACTGTGACAAGAAAGAAAAGGCAGCCAGGAAGGTAAGAGTAATGAGACCAACTTGGACGCAGTGGAGGCAAAAACAAAGAGGGAACACGGTCGAATGTTTCTAAGAGAGCACAGAATGCAGATGGTTTGGCTGCAGGTAACAGAGACCTAAGTTAAAGAGTCTGAAACACTGAACACATTTTGAAGCCAGAAAGACATGGCTGACACAATTTCATCAAGGACCTGTCATCTGTTCTTGGATCCTGGTGTCAGGTTCATCATGAAGCTGGCTCTCTGCTTGGTTTGAGAATGGCTACTGTTCTCAACTGAATTTCCATCTTCTTATTGGCATCCTGGGAATGTGGGGATTTTGGGGGTGGTCTCCTAGGAGACTGACCTTGAAGAATGAGTAGGAATATTTCCAAAAGCCTCTGTAGCATTCTTACAGCATTCCATTGGCCTGAATTGTAGACTGTGACTCTCCCTAAAGCAATCACAACCAGGATGCACTTGTTTTTATTGGTTTGTATGTGTCTAAGTCCATTCCTAGAACAGGCTTTGACAAAATGAAAGAGCAGCCTAAGAGACAAAAAAGATAACTAATCAAAGTCAGAAATCTCCTAAGGGTGTGTGAGAGGAGGGTGTATGTGTGAGGATCCACAATTCACCTAAGAATGATACTCCAGACTCAAATAGTATGTAAAAGCAAAGAACATTTTATTCTGCACAAATCCAGCATGCTGAGGTCTCCCATTCCAAGATGAAGACCACCAAGTGAGTTAGCAGGCTGGATTTAAAGCACATTAAGGGAATTTAGGGGTAGGTGAGCTTTATCTTGCTTCATCTCTCGGGACATTCCAGAGCCATTATCAGGGTATGGGGGCTGGAAACTGTTGCTAACCCATCATTCTTGCTTCAGGCCAGGTGCTGGGCAGCTTCTGATGGCAGAGCAATTCTGACTAGATGTCTGAAGCCTCGGGGTTTTTTTCTAGTAACAGACTGACTTTCCTGGGTTGCCTAGACTTGCCCAGTTCTTAGGCCTAGTGAAAGGCCAATTTGAAGCCTGTCATGGAGTCAGCCTAGCCTTCTCATATGCTGAGTGGACAACGGCCATATTCATAATTGCTGCTCAGCAGCCATGTCTGACTTCCCAGCTCCCTGACATATAATGTGTCAAACTCCTTGGAGTAAGCAAAGCAAGTGTGGAATGTGCAAGCAGTGGGCCTGGGGTGCACTGCAACCAATGAATTATGATAGCTACTAGGCCAGCAACCAACAGCCAAAATGAAGGTAAAGACGCTATCTCCAATGATACTTGGGAGATTATTTAATGTTCAATATGGATAACTATCCCAGCAAGACACATGACTGAATGAGCAGAATCCCCAGCCAAGTCATGATGACGATGAGCAAGAAACAAACATCTATTGTAAAAACCTACTTAACACCAGGTATAGTGGCTCACACCCCAGGAGGTTGGAGCAAGGTCAGGAGGTCAAATTTACATAGTGAGTTTACAAGAGTCTATAGTGAGACCCTGTGTGTGCGAGCGTGCGTGCGTGTGTGCGAGCGTGTGTGTGTGTGTGTGTGTGTGTGTGTGTGTGTGTGTATGTGTGTCTGTCTGTCTGTCTGTGTGTATGTGTGTCTGTCTGTCTGCCTGTCTGTGTGTGTGTGTGTCTGTCTGTCTGTCTGTGTGTATGTGTGTCTGTCTGTCTGCCTGTCTGTCTGTCTGTGTATGTGTGTGTGTATGTGTCTGTCTGCCTGTCTGTGTGTGTGTGTGTGTATGTGTGTCTGTCTGTCTGTCTGCCTGTCTGTCTGTCTGTGTGTGTGTATGTGTGTCTGTCTGCCTGTCTGTCTGTCTGTGTGTGTGTGTATGTGTATCTGTCTGTCTGTCTGCCTGCCTGTCTGTCTGTGTGTGTGTATGTGTGTCTGTCTGTCTGTCTGTCTGCCTGTCTGTCTGTCTGTATATCCTTCCTTCTGACATACTTTAGTCTATCCTTGATCCAACTATGGGCAGCATGCGCGTCAATAGCCAATGGCGGCCTCTCATCCTGGGCTAGGAGACTACATGAGGAAGATGTCACTGTCTTTATGAGTCCAATTAGATGCGAGTATGTAATGGAAGCAATTAAAAAAAATCAGTTTCCCTGAGAGTCCTCTTCTATGGACAGAGCTTACTTTAGTTCTTTTCCTCAAGAGAAGAAGAACAAAGATCATCCCTACTTTGTCTCCTTTATTTACCTTAGGAACAGTTTATTCAGAGAGCAGAGGAAGAAGAAGGTGGGGTTTTCCAGTCACTGTTTCATTTGTTCCTAGGGACAGCACATCAGCCTTGTCCAAGAGCAGAGACGCAACAATGGAGCCGCTTCCCGCATGCTAAGGGTGAGGGCGGTAGAGAATGGCAATCTATCTGAGAAGTTTTAGAACTGTTCTAACAAGCCAGGATGCAAAGTTCCGGGGAAAATGGTAACGCCAACCCTGGGCTTGTTTTCCAAAAACCACTCAAAGCTCTTTCTCTTTTAACATTTATTTATTTTTTTATTAGATATTTTCTTTATTTACATGTAAATTTCTCCTTTCCCAGTTTCCCCTCCAAAGAACAAACCCCTGTTGCCTCCCCCCTCCCCATGCCTGCCACCCCACCCTCTCCCACTTATTTGCCCTGGCATTCCCCTACACTGGGGCACAAAACCTTCACAAGGCCGAGGGCCTCTCCTCCTATTGATGATCGAATTTGCAATCCTCTACAACATTTATTTTTAAAGCTTCTTATTATCATATACAAATTATATAATAATAATAATAATGGGTTTCAATATAACATTTCACACACATATATATGTATATATACATTTATATGTAGGTATGTATGTATGTATGTATGATGCATTTCAAATATCTTCACCCCATGTTATTCTCTCTTGTCCCCCCTCACGCTTTTCCGCGCGCGTGTGTGTGTGTGTGTGTGTGTGTGTGTGTGTGTGTGTGTGTGTGTGTCTATCCCGGTGAATTATTAAGACTGTTTTCAGTGGTAGGTGAGAATTTGTCTATAGGAGCCTGGGCACTTTACCAGTGGCTACATCACTCCAACCCCACTTCCCCATCATTCACTGCATATTCATCCTCATAGGTTAGGCTGCCATGAGCCCTTCCTTTCCCATGATAGGGTACTCTATCCCATACCTTTAATCCTTGCATTTGGGAGGCAAAACCAGATGAATTTCTGTGAGGTTAGTGGAGTCTGGGCCACCAAGTTAAGTTCTATGCTAGCCACACACAGGGAGACCTTGTCTTAAAATAAAGATTTTAAAGCCAACTTGTTTCGTTCCTCCTGCTGTATGAGCTTAAGTGACCTGTCATATTGCCAGGTTTCATGACCTGCATCAAGTAGAACGATTTGAGAGAAATGTCTTAGTTTAGCAGAAAATGACTTGGAGTACCCCTGCCCGATGTTTAAGATTCAGTAGGTTTTTCTCCTGTATATAATTTTTACTAATGCATTCAATAACATCCTGTCTTGTTGAGAGTTTCCAGCACAGAATACCTGGGTAATTCTGATTAGGTCATAATCTTCAAAACATGTTATGATTGCCTAGTGACAAGCCGCTCAATTTTAGATGTTTTGGTTTTGTGCGTATGGCTTTTTCCCAGTGCAATCATAACTCCCTACTTGAGTCCTATCTTTACTATCCTCACCTCAGAGAAAATGCAAAGGCATAAAATTGTTATTGAATGCACATTTTGCAAAGGTCCAGACCTAGGAGTCAAGAGACTGAGGCCCTGGACTCTGGCTCTAGGGTGCACACCAGGGAAGGGGAAATCTGTGAGGTTTGCTGCTAAGAAAACTGTATTATACCTGCCTCTTCTCAGGAAGGGATTACTTGTCCTTTGATAAACGACATTCATGGATCTCTCCAGTCAGCAGTGAGGCACCACCATTACCCACGCCTTCCACAGTTCTCTACTGACAGCCTGGGAGGAAACACTTCAATGTTCCAGACCCTGGATCCCTCCTACCTAGTGGCACAGTGGGGGTTAGGGGCAGGGGGGAGCCTCTGCCAGGAGCAGCCTGGGATTGATAATCCCACCACAGGGGCTGGAAGCAGAAACCCTACTGACAAGGAGCTTTCTGGACTGGGAAAGTGTGGGCATCTCTCCTAATGATTTCTATCATGCTGCTGCTACCCACACACTGTGCCCTGAAGCATCTCATTTTCCTTCTGCTTTTTCCTTGATTAATGCCTTTTATAAGTAAGTTTGCCTTCCCACAACTCCCTCCTCCAGCTGATGCTCATGCATGTGCTAGGCTGCTGTGATCTTTGAGAGCTGCTTTTCTTTTTCTTCTCACATCTACACGGCAGCCTTCTTCCTCTTGACCCACACACATCATGGGCTGAAGGCTCTTCCCTTGTCTTTCTAAGCAATCTTCTGTTTAGCCATCACCAGGTACCAGGGCTAGCTTTCTCCTTTGCTGTGGTATGAGCTGAAATTTAAAATAACTACAAAGGCAGACCTGTAGAAGTTGTTGTCCCCAAACCAAACCAAAGTTTCTTTAAAACTAAAGCTGCTGTTGTTGCCTCCCCCCTCTCTCCCTCCCTCCCTCCTCCCACCTCTACATCTGGATATCTTGGCTTGTCTAGAGCTCCTCTATTAGGCCAAAACAAGATGACCTTTAAGGGCTGATGCTTAGATGAGATTGTGTGAAGTTTGGGGGTCTGTCTGCTGCTCCTTGCTCTCGTCCTACCTTCCCAGGCGCTCCTCCTCAGTGTCCTTCCACTTCCTCCTGTGCGTCCTCCTTAAACTCACCCATGTCTAACTTCTGTATCCACAACCCCAGAACACCTTGATCGCCAAACTTTATTTCTAATTACCAAGTACAGGATATCTTAGAATACAGCATACACCTTTATCCAGAGGCTTTCCATCTTGGATTTCATTTACCCATGGTCAATATAAGTTCCAAAAAAAAAAAAAAAATCAAGAAATAAGTGGTAAGTCTTAAATTGTACACTTATTCGATGAAATCTAATGTGATCTACTCCATTATGCCTGAGATGTGAAGCATCTCTCTGCCAAGGCTATCCACCCTGAGTATGGACTTACTGTACCTACTGGGTAGTCACATGGCAACAATCCTGGTTACCATGTGACTATATATATAATATATATACACATATACACATATATATATACATACACACATACATATACATCATATATCATATATATGATTTTAATTAATAGAAAACTAAATATATACATACATATATATGAGTGTATATATATGAGAGAGGGAGAGAGAGAATGTTTTCAGTTTACCAAGGATTGTGGAATCACAGTCACAGAAGTTCCTACTTTGTCACAAAAAGGACCAAAAAGGCAGTGAAAACACCAGCCACCCAGAAAACCCTTGGGAATCTGAACAAAGAGCTAGCAGCATACGAGGACCTTCAATTGAGAATATGTGACTGTAACCAGAGAGTAGTTTCAAGGAACAAATATGGCTAGCATACTGCAGGGGCACATGACAAAGTGCCTGGAGCAAAGCCAGTCCAGCCAGGACTCCCAGAGTCAGAAAAATTATCACCCACCTCACCCCAATTGCCACGAGGAGAGAGACACTTTCCAGGGTACTCACACCAGGGAAAATCAGCAGGCAGAATACAGCAGCAGGAAAAGAAACTAAAAGTCCAGATGTAACCTGAGAGATGGGAGCGCTCCTGAAAGGAAGCGTTTCACCTTGGAATACACCGAGGCTACTCTGGTTGGCACTAAGGCCTTTCATTGGTTCATGGTTTTTCTCCTTACCATCAGTTTAAGCTATCAACGTAGAGGAGGAGATGGAGATGGAGTAAAAGAGGTAGTAAAAGAGAATTAGTAGAAATACACTGAGGAAAATCGGTTTCCAAGGAAGAGTCGTGCACCAGTACGGCAATCCCTAGTTCAGAAAAAGAAAAAGGGAAAAAAAAAAAAAAAACAGGGAAGAGACTGGGGAATAATGGAAGGAACTGTAATCTGTTGGTTAAGACTCAGCTAGGAGCCTATCAAATGCTCTGTAAGAAAATTAAGGTTGAAATATGAACTAACTAGTACCCCTCAGTGCTCCCAGGGACCCAACCACCAAACAAGGACTATACACGGTGGGACTGATTGTTCTGGCAGCATGTGTATAGTAGAGGATTGCAAAGTCGATCATCAGTGGGAGGAGAGGCTCTTGGCCTTGTGAAGGTTCTGTGCCCCAGTGTAGGGGAATGCCAGGGCCAATAAGTGGGAGAATGTGGGGTGGCAAGCATGGGGAGGGGGAGGCAACAGGGGTTTGTTCTTGTTTTTGTTTGTTTGTTTGTTTGTTTTTTGGAGGGGAAACTGGAAAAGGAGAAATCATATGACATGTAAATAAAGAAAATATCTAATAAAAAATCTTAAAAAAAAAAAAAGGAAAACTCAAGTATAAAAAAAAATTAAAACTAGAAAAAAAAGAAAGAAAATTAAAGTTGAACCCAACAGTGATTATCTATAACTTTTCAAACCTTTCTTTTTTTCCTTTCTTGTGTCTTGACATCAACTGATAATCTAAGAGTTCTTGATACACAAAAACATCTTCTTTGTATTTAAAAAATTAAAAGAGCTATCAAAGATAATTAGCCAATCACTAGACAATTTAAAAATATATATTTGTCCCAACTTGAGTGGTAATAGGATGGTTTGCTATACTAAAAGTGTCATGGCTATCCCCTCTACCCCACTCCTCTATACATAAAGTTTAAATGGTAGAACATAATCCCCAATGTTACAATATTAACAAGTGGATCCTTTAGACATGATTAGGCCATAAGAGTTCTGCTCCCATGAATAGAATGAGTATCTTATAATCCAAGTCAAGAGGATCTACCCCACTCCTCCACATATGAAGACACAGAGAACATACTATTTCTAAGGAACAGCCCCTGATCAAACACTGAATTACCAGCATCAATGAAAAATAAATTTCTGTTACTAATTTTCCAGTGTCTGGTATTTCATTGTAGCAAACCCTGTGAACTAAGACAACCTTCATCTAGCACAAACTGAATCTCTGAACTATTTCGCAGCTATGTATAGCTCTTTCATTTCCAGTACCAAGCATCATCCTGGGCATTTCTGTCCTGTATGGTGTAACCCTGAATAGGACCCAGCCTCCAGTTTCCCTGGAGTCTCTCTTTGTCCACATTTCTGGATCCTTCCTGTTTTAAAATCTAAGCCAAGATCTAGAACAAAGGTGTACTTTGTTGACATCTATAATGTCATTTACTTCCCCAAATTCATCACCAATTTCCTTGTCCCCTTATCTAAATCTCTGACAGTCAGAAAACTGTCAGTACCAATTTCAAAGGTTCTGTTTCACTCACAAATTAGAAAGGGAAATATCTGAGAACTGTTATCTTTAGCTTATAGTTCTAGCATGGTCCATGTCTCCCAGCCTGGTCTTTGGCTTTTATGACATTTTTAGCATGCTCTTGAGTTGATGCATATAGCACTGCATCATAGTGAAACTCCTGTATTACGAGTCATGTGTATGTTTCTCTTCACAGCCACACTTTTCTACTTTGCTCCCTCCTTCCATACTCAGCTAAGCAGGTGAACACATGGCCAGTTACCAAATTAGAAACATAGCACCCTGCGCAAGAACAGTCAACTCTCACAGTGGACAAAGGGTTACTTCTTAGGTATGTGCCTGTGTGTGGTGCCAAAACTACTCAGCTATAGGCAATAACCGCGCAATCTACTCTTTAATATGCCACTGATAAATTTCTGTTGGTCTTAGCCAAAGAATTACTATCTAATGACATTTATAGCATGATTGAGAAAATTATTGTAGCATACACTCAACACAGGTATCCAGTGTGTTTATTAAATACAACCAGAACTAATGTTTAAAATTGTATTGTAATTCTTTTAATGATTGCAATGTAATTGTCAACTATGCCTTTTCACTGAAAATAAGTGAACCATATTCAAGAAGTAGATTTTAGGTCCTAATTGACTATATCATAAAAATAACAGCTAAATATCAGTGGTTTATTAAACTACACACTTACTTGTTTCTTGATAATGGTTCTCTCAATAAGTTTATGTGCCCTCATCCCTTATACAACCTTTTCACTCACTCAGAAAACAGCACGCAGAGAAAACCAACAAAAGACAGACACAAGTTGAAATTAAATAAAATGTTAACATTAGTCCCTTCATTTATATTATGAGAATCAAAAGGAGCCTTTCAGGACCTATAAAGGATACAATGTATCAGGATCTATAAAGGATACGGTGTATCAGGACCTATAAAGGATACAATGTATCAGGACCTATAAAGGATACAATGTGTCGGGACCTATAAAGGATACGATGTATCAGGACCTATAAAGGATACAATGTATCAGGACCTATAAAGGATACAGTCTGTATTGGTAAAGACACTGTACTACAGTATCACTTTGTATTAATAACATTTATTTATTCTTAAGAATGTAACCCACATATATAATAAACAGTATCATGTGCTCCTTCAATACCTACTAAACTTGATATCTTTTTCTTTATTAACCCACTAATTCCAGCTAGTGCTGCCAGTATATGCATGAGCATTACCATAGGGCCATCCACTGGAGCATAGAAAACCTACCAGTTGCCACACTCTCAAAGAAGAATAAGTCTTCCTCTCCCAGAAGTTATCACCTGACCATAGCTCTTCATAAAGGGTAGACCTGGAGAGGACCTACCTCCCCATCTGTGCTGGAATTTTGACTGGCTTTATCTTGTGCAAGGAACCACAGCTGGTTTGAGTATTACTTTTTAACAGTATATTAAGTCTAAAACAAACAGATAAATGTCTAGAAAATTCTTTATATGGAATATAATTATGTAACTCTAGTATCCCAGGAATCTTTTCTTTTTCTACAGTACTAAACATACAGCAAAATCAAAGTAAAAACTGGAATAAACATGGTAATTATGGAAGCAATGTAATATCTGACAGGAGGGGTCATAAATTAGATAGAACATTATTTGACCCGCTTTAGGAAAATTCTCTATAGGTTAAATATGTTAAGTATATCATCTTTGATAAATAATGTACATTATCACTAAATAAAATTGTAGTCACTATGACTAGTGCACAATAGTGGTACATGGAGGTAGTCAACAGCTAGCTGCCTAACTGGACTAGGAGAAAACTAGCCAGGCCCACTGACTAGGAGAGAACTCACCCTTGGTACTATAAGGCTAGCTGAGAAACCCATGACTGAAGAGATCATAGACTCTAAAGGTGAATAACACCTGCCATTTTTCCAAATCAATCCAACATTTGTTTTCTAAATGCTTACCTTTACATTATAACTGGAGCTCTCATACCTCATCAAAGATACCTTTTGAAAAGGCAGATTAAGGCTACTTCAGAGATCCACAACTGGTTAAAATACAGAAAATAAGTGACTATGATATGCCCAGTACCAAATGGGACATCTACAATACCACCTGTACACCTAAGAATCAGGGAACATCATAAAAGGAGGAAGGGGGATTGTAAGAGCCAGGAGCCCAGAACATTTGCTGCTAGATAGTATCTTCAAGACCTAATAAGATGCTGTACTCACAAAACAATACAGTTACCTACACAAAGACCCACACAGTGTCCACAACAGTCAACCTGCTAACATAGATATGGGGAAATGTCACAGAGTCTCATCTCTACTTGAAGTCAGTGGCTGCTCAGGGAGGGATAATCAGTTTTCGTCGGAGATGAGCTCCCCGATAGATTATCCAATTCTAAGGAGTTAGCCCTAAACATGTGTACACACAAGCAACATTAGTTAGACTCAGTAGGTTGTGTATGTGTGTGTGTGTGCGTGTGTGTGTGTGTGTGTGTAACAATAATAACTATAATAGAAGAAGAGGTCATGAAGTAGAGAGGAAGATATAAGTGAGGAGAGAGATGGAGTTAGAGTTAGAGGGGAAGAGGACAAGGTAGAAGTTATGTAAATACAGTGCAGTCATATAAAACATTCTCAACAAAACTCTGAGGAACCACCAAACTGATTTCCAGAGTGGTTGTACCAGTTTGCAATCCCACCAGCAATGAAAGAGTGTTCCTCTTTCTCCACAACCTCTCCAGTACCTGCTGTCACCTGAGTTTTTGATCTTAGTCATTCTGATTGGTGTGAGGTGGAATCTCAGGGTTGTTTTGATTTGCATTTCCCTGATGACTAAGGATGTTGAGGATTTATTTAGGTGCTTCTCAGCCATTCGGTGTTCATCAGTTGAGAATTCTTTGTTTAGCTCTGTACCCCACTTTTTAATAGGGTTTTTTGCTTCTCTGGAGTCTGACTTCTTGAATTTTTTATATATATTGGATATTAGTCCTCTATCAGATATAGGATTGGTAAAGATCTTTTCCCAATCTGTTGGTTGCTGTTTTGTCCTTTTGAGAGTGTCCTTTGCTTTACAGAAGCTTTGCAATTTTATGAGGTCCCATTTGTCAATTCTTTATCTTAGAGCATAAGGTATTGGTGTTCTGTTCAGGAAATTTTCCCCTGTGCCCATGTGCCTGAGGCTCTTCTCCTCTTCCTTTTCTATTACTCTCAGTGTATCTGGTTTTATGTGGAGGTCCTTGATCCACTTGGACTTGAGCTTTGTACAGAGAGATAAGAATGGATCGATTTGCATTTTTCTACATGCTAACAGCCAGTTGAACCAGCACCATTTGTTGAAAATGCTGTCTTTTTTCCACTGGATGGTTTTAGCTCCTTTGTCAAAGATCAAGTGACCATGGGTGTGTGGATTCATTTCTGGGTCTTCAATTCTATTCTGTTGATCTACCTATCACTGTACCATTACCACACAGTTTTTATCACAATTGCTCTGTATGAGCTTGAGGTCAGGGACGGTGAACAATACCCCTCCTGGGCATATACCCAGAAAATGCTCCAACATGTAATAAGGTCACATGCTCCACTATGTTCATAGCAGCCTTATTTATAATAGCCAGAAACTGGAAACAACCCAGATGTCCCTCAACAGAGGAATGGATACAGAAAATGTGGTATATTTATACAATGGAGTACTAGTCAGCTATTAAAAACAATGAATTTATGAAGTTCTTAGTCAAATGGATGAATCTGGAGGATATCATCCTGAGTGAGGTAACCCAATCACAAAAGAACACACATGGTATGTACTCACTGAGAAGTAGATATTAGCCCAGAATCTTGAAATACCCAAGATACAATCGACAAACCACAAGAAACTCAAGAAGAAGGAAGACCAAAATGTGGGTGCTTCGATCCTTCTTAGAAGGAGGAACAAAATACCCATGGAAGGAGTTACAGAGACAAAGTGTAGAGCTGAAAGAATGACAATCCAGAGACTGCCCTACCTGGGGATCCTTCCCATATACAATCATCAAACCTGGACACTATTATGAATGGCAACATGTGCTTGCTGACAGGAGCCTGATATATCTGTCTCCTGAGAGGCTCTGCCAGTGCCTGACAAATACAGAAGTGGATACTCACAGCCATCCATTGGACTGAGTACAAGGTCCCCAGTGAAGGAGCTAGAGAAAGGACCCAAGGAACTGAAAGAGTTTGCAGCCTCATAGGAAAAACAACAATATGAACTAACCAGTATCCCCAGAGCTCCCAGGGACTAAACCACCAACCTAAGAGTACACATGGAAGGACCCATGGCTCCAGCTGCATATGTAGCAGAGGATGGCTGTATTAGTCAGGGTTTCTATTCCTGTACAAACATCATGACCAAGAAGCAAGTTGGGGACGAAAGGGTTTATTTAGCTTACTTTCACATTGCTGTTGATCACCAGAGGAAGTCAGGACTAGAAATCAGACAGGTTAGGAAGCAGGAGCTGATGCAGAGGCCATGCAGAGGCCATGTTCCTTACTGGCTTGCTTCCCCTGGCTTGCTCAGCCTGCTCTCTTATAGAACCCAAGACTTCCAGTCCAGGAATGGCACCACCCACAAGAGGCCCTACCACCTTGATCACTAATTGAGAAAATGCCCCACAACTGGGTCTCATAGAGGCACTTCCCCAACTGGAGCTCCCTTCTCTGTGATAACTCCAGCCTGTGTCAAGTTGACACACAAAACCATCCAGTACAATGGCCTAGTCTGTCATCAATGGGAGGAGGGGCCCTTGGTCCTGTGAAGGCTCTATGCCCCACTGTAGGGGAATGCCAGGGCCAGGAAGTGAGAGAGGGTGAGTTGGTGGGCAGGGGAAGGGGAGAGAGAATAGGGGGTTTTTGGAGGGGAAACCAGGAAACGAGAGAACATTTGAAAAGTAAATAAAGAAAATATCTCTTTTAAAAATTGAAAAAAAAATTGTAGAAAAGGGAAACCCAGAGGTCAGACCACTGTCATGCCATACAGGCAGCCTATAAACACACAGAGCATGTGGACAGAAGATACACAGGTGGGGAAAGGGGAGGCTGGTCTAAGGGCATGAGCAGAGGACAGCTGGACTCTCTTCTTGTCTGCCATGAGGTGTCATGGATAAGGGAGAAATGTCCTCCGTACCGTGCCATCAGAGCAACTGAGAGAGCTGGCCCTAAGGTCTTTAGAACCAGAGAGCTGGCCCTTCCCCTCATCAGCTGCAGCACTTGGAAAAAGCCTGCACTTAGACTGGGGAGCACAGTAGAGCTGGCCCTGGAGGTATGGGTACAGGTGAGCCATCCCAGGGGTATTAAGTGGAAGATCTGACCCTGTCCTGTCTCTTGCCTGCTTCAGAGTTGGGTGAGCTCACCAGGGCAGTGCTGGAGAGCTCATCCTGGTGGTACTGGTGATGCTGGTGGAGGAGAGCTGTAGGCTGACTAATTCAGTGACCAACAAGGCCCAGATACAGGGCTTTGAGTTGTCCCATCTCAATATCTATCTCATCTGTGAACTGCTGGAGTATGGAGTAGGGCAACAAAGGGATAACCAAGAGGAGTTCCAGTGAGAATCCAATATTGACAGTGTAGCAGAAGCCAGAGGCCTCGAAGCAGACTCACTGCAGTGAATGCTTGCAAGTGAGGATGTGTGAAGAGAGGATATGCTGTGGGGCACGACAATTTCCACAGTGAGGTGCTTTCTGTGCTTCGTTTTATTTATATTTTATTTTTAGTTTTTATTTTCTTTTGGCATGGAGGTTGCAAGGGCAGAGGGTGATATGGAAGGATAGAGAAATGAGTGGGATTGGGGTGCATGATATGAAACTCACAAGGAACAATATAAAAACTAAGAAAAAAAATTGTAGAATATATAAATACTGCTATGGGGGACTAGAAAGATAGTTCAGTGGTTAAGAGCACTTGCTGCTCTTAAAGAGTACCCAACTTCAGTTCCTACCACCTCTGTAGCAACTTACAACCCCCATCACCAAGAAATCCAATGGCCTCTTCCAGTCTCCACGGCAAGCTTGTATATGTACACACACACACACACACACACACACAGAGAGAGAGAGAGAGAGAGAGAGAGAGAGAGAGAGAGAGAGGCATACACATACACACATATCGCCAAAAAATAAAATGAACAAGAAATTCTTTTCTAGAGAGAGTTTTCCAAAGAGATGTGGATTAGATATGCTGGCATGTGCTTATATTCAAGCATTTGAGACACATATGCAAGAAGTATCATGAATTCAAGACAACACTAGTCAACACAGGAGGTTCAAGGCCAACACTTTAAGATTAAAATGTAAGATACATTTGAATTCCAGATCACAGAAAGTGTGACTCAAGCTGGATTGAGCTCTTTAGTAATACCTGAACTATACCTGAACTCAAAACTCTTGGTATAATGGCATCAGGATTCATTATCTATCCTTGGTTCTCCTCAATGTCATCTCCAAGCTCCATGATAACCAATGGGAGCAGCACATTCAGCTCGTAGGCCCTCTCTAGTTTGTTGTTTGATTATTTTTTTCTGGTCATTATAAAATATGGAGCATATTTTTTCAGGATTCCCAAGGAAGTTTCACTGGCTGTTGGTAAGTCATGTGTATACCTTTAAATCAATCTCAATGACTCCATATAGGTGAGCCTCTGGCCAGCTGCCTTACATCTTGTGTCTACTCTGGAACTTCCAGGAATCCTTTGGCAAAAATGAAGAAGCTGATGGAAATCTAGACGTAATTGCTAGAAGAGGGATAAGTGGGCAGGAAAAGAAGGCAGATGACCGCCATCCTTCACTCTTTCTTGTGCAGGCAGCCTCAGGACCACCCCAGGGCCCCATACACTGGAGCTCTGCCCTCTTACAATGTTCTTCCTTCTGAGCACAGCTCAAGTGTGACTTGCTTCTGCTGAATAGAGTGTGGCAAAATTATGAGATGCCATTTCCATAAGGAAAGTTAGATAAGACTGTAACTTCCATCTTGATAACAGACTCTCTATTTTTCTTCTTGGCTTACAACTTTTAATGAAGTCATACGCCATGTTAAGGAGGATTGTATTCCAAGGAACTGGTGTTGGCATCTTGGCTAGAGACGAAGGCCTCCTTATCCAGTGCCCCTCAAAGAAAACGATCTAGTTGAGTTTCAAATGAGAACTGAGCCCAGATCAATTTATTGATTGGTATCTCATTAAAGATATTGAGACAATGAAAGCAGAAAACTCATGACCATCTCCTAACTTATAGAAACTAAGGTAGTGTGTGTGTGCGTGTGTGTGTGTGTGTGTGTGTGTGTGGTCACTAGGCTTGTGACAACATTGTTACATAGCAGTTGACACAGCCCTTTTCCCCAGCATATCCCAGTCAGTCTCCCCACATGAGCTTTGGTACCTATATCCAGCCAGCACCCAGGCCTAATCCTGGAGAGCCAGAGAGTTTTCTTGCAGGGCTCCAAGAAAATGTTTATACCCTGAGAAAGGCTCAGTACTCCATGTCTCTGTATGTGTTGACCTGTTTATTATCCAGAGGACATATCTAACAGGGTTAATTATCACAGGGTCCTCAAGTCTTCACCCAAACAAAGACTACTAGTGACATTGTTACACTGATAGCATCTGGGAGCTTCTTAGAAAACCTTAAGTTCAATGACAAAGGGAAGTACCAGGTTACACAATGTGATGGTACAAAGTTACAAGATATGGAAGCATTTAGGAATCTAAAATAACTATTCCCTAAGAAAGAAATAACTAATGTAACTAAAATGAATATGTAGTCTTTCTTAGTGGCAGCTTATTACTCTTTTTGGTGACGTAGACAATTGTCATCTGTTAGTCTTTTGAGATCCCCTCCAACCTACCAGTCACCATGGAAGGATAGCATTGATCTACATAGTCCCTCCTTTCTGTGTTCCTCCTGCCTCTGATTTTCTCTCCCCAAGGATGTACAGCCGCAGCCTCACAGGGTCCAGACAACAGACACACTCAAAGAGGCTTCCCAGGGCTGCACCAAAGCTTCCCACTGCCAAAACAGAAAACCTTTTTTTCAACCAGGCTTCATGGTCTCCCACATCTTAGGGAAACTATCAGCAAGAGAGCTCTGTCCTCTCTCTCTTATGCAAATGTGGGGCAGTGAGCAGTTCTGACAGCCAGAGTCCAGTAATGCAGAGCCACCTCGGAACTCCGGAGACCCACTGAGCATCTGCTCATGAGGGACAGTAGGCGTTTGGTGAATTGCTCCTGACACCAATGGCTCAGATTTCAGCCCAGACCCCTCACAGCTGCCCCTGCAGGAGATATGTGCTCTATCAGGCAGACACTGTCTCAAACTCCCAGCATTCTAGCTGGATCTTACACACAGTCATCTGACCACAAGCCAGGCATGCCACGCCCCATACAATAAAAGGGGTGGTTTGCCCCCTCCTCACTCTTGTTCTCTTACTCTCTTACTCTTACCCCTCTCACTCTTACTAACTCTTACCTTCTTGTTCTCTCTCTCCTCTCTGCTCTTTGTTCTCTTCTCTGCCTCTTTCCCTCTCCTTTTCTCTCTCTCTCTCTCTCTCTCTCTCTCTCTCTCTCTCTCTCTCTCTCCTTCCTCTCCCTTCTTTCTCTCTACTTAAACACCATATTTCTCCTTCCTACAATAAAATAACTCATTCATACATTGCCTTCTTTTTAATCAAGGCACCATGCAGCAAACAGGTCAGCCCCGAAGGAGAGAGAGAGAGGCCTGGGCCTCAACAGCAGGCCCCCTGCCACCTAGGAGAGAGAGAACATCAGCAGGCCGGCTGGGGCCGCAGCCCAGGCCCCCCTGTTTTTGAACAACATGCAAATGTCTAGGCTATACCCAAACTCCTTCTTTTTCTCACACCCATCTATTCTCTGATCCAAGCTAGTTTTCAGCCCCAATCCCACTAATGTTACCCTGAGAGAAGAGGACACCAACCCCATTGTTTTTACCTGATCTCTGGCCTCTCTTCTGTAGATTCTGTGATTCTGTACCTCAGTGTAGTATTTCAATCTCATTGCACAATGAACTATGATATGCTTCATGATCAAGCACTAAACAGGAAACAGGTGGTGCATTTATGGGTAGTTAAAGCCTGCTGCAGGCACTGTTAAAACCCGTAAGACTGACATTACAGGAAGTCCAGAAGCCCCTGGTGAAGACTCAGCTAGTGCTCCTGCAAAGTTTCACATGGAGAACAAGGGCTGGAGAAGCTGCCTGAATTCTTAAGTGAACTTTAAGTCATCTAGATACTCAGATGCCACAAACAATGATTTCAATCAGACTTGAGTTAGAATGAATCTTGAAGTAAGTTATTCATAGATTGCTTAAGTAAATGCATTACATCGCTTGAATTATTAAGCCCAGATAAAAACCCCTTCCTTCTGTTAGGGGAAAGTATTCTACCACAATTTATCCAAAGAATCCTCCAATAGATCTTGCTCTCTGCAGATGACTAGGCTGATAAAAAAGGGCTGCATTATTCCAAAGTTGCATTTGATCCATATGAAGTTTCTAGATGCTGGAAAACAGTGTTGCAGTTGTCACCACACGTGCTGCTCTGGCCATGTGATCATTTTCCCTTTAGCATCTATTAAATGAGGAGAGCCTTGGATTGTCTCAGGATGCATATCTACTAAGTCCTTTGATGTGAGCGTCCAAATGGTTTTAACATGAAAAATATCAGCAAATAGATTAAATTCTATTGATAGTTCTAAGATCAAGGTTGTGAGCCTGCAATTAGTGTGGCCTTCATTCAGTGTGAACAAAGTATTTACGATGCACCTGTCATGCTGGGCCATGAAACAGACGAAAGGCTTGCAATGAAGACTTGCTGCCACCTGAGATCAAGCCTTTGTCTTTACTCTTCAACCGTGAGCCCCAGCCTTCTTTCGCACATAGTTCATCTCATGCCTTAAGCACATTTTAGAAACACTCTTCTCTTTCTCACTGTTCTCTGCTTCTTCTCCATTGTTCTTCCTGACAACTTCATTTGCTTCTATGAGCTGCTGTAAATTGAGCCCTTAAGAAAATTGTGAATCCTAACCCCAGCACCTCAGAATGTGAACTTACTTGGAAATAGAGCCTTTAGAGTTGCCATAGGATCATTGTTTGTAGAATTCAAGAAGGAGGAGGTAAAGGTGTCTGGACAGACACATACAGAGAGTAGAACAGGCAAAGACAAAGGGGAAGATGACACCAATGTTTCTACAAACCAGGAAGGTCAGAGGCCATCAGCAAATGCCCAGAAGCCATAAAGAGGCATGGAACAGCTTCTTCATCTCTCTTCAGAAACATCTGCTCCTGACCCTGCCAACACCTCTCAGACACAAAGCCTCCAGACCCTTGAAACAATAAATGTCTGGAGTCTAAGACACACCATTTGTGTTTCTTTGTTATGTAAACACTAGAAAACTCTCCGGGCCCAAACTCCCAAACTATGACTTCCAGTTCAAAATCCTCCTTCAAACTGTCCTAGTGGAAGGGAGAGAAGGGGGGAGAGGGGAGGGAGGGAGAGGGAACGCAAAAGCAAAATCTTTAAACTGACTAACTGACAAAAGAACACTAGCATTTCAAACTCTTATGAAATGATTATTTAGCCTAATGCCAACCTCAGTTTGTGGAGTGTTCACCTAGCATGCACAGGATCCTGAGCTTGATCCCAATATTGGATAAACTGGGTGTGGTGGTACACACTCATAAGCCCAACTCTCTAGATGTGGAGACACTAGGGTGAGAAATTCAGAATCATCCTCAACTACATGGTAAGTTCCAGGCCAGCTGAGCAACTAGATATCTTGTCATCAAAACAAAACAAAGAGTTAAGAGTTACTGGTGCTGTTGAAGCTGATAGCTTGTTGCCATTATCATTGTTTGATAACAAAGACAAAGCTGATGCTGGTGCAAAGGAAGTGGCAGAAAGAAGAAGAAAAACAGTAGCAACAGAAAGAAAAGGATGGATCTGCCAGCCTGGGACCTCTCTGTGAGATATAAAAGATGTAAACAGTCTTAGTAGATACACGTCTTTCCTGTCTTTGCACTTCCTCTGCCCACACACACCTACAGACCAAAAGCCCGAGCAGACTCATTATCAAATCTTCTGAATGTTTATCCTTGCTGAACACATTGGTGGACAGCTGGTATTTAGTCACAAATGGCTACCCTTGAGAGGAAGTCATGGTCCCTAGCCTCTTTTTGCATTTCCCGCAAGAATTTATTGAGGCAGTTGGGTGCCCTGTTGCTATCCCAGTGTTCCACCTAAGTCAAAGAGGACAAGGTAGCTTCTAAATTCACCCCAC
This sequence comes from Montemys delectorum, assembly GCA_019843815.1. NCBI lineage: Eukaryota > Metazoa > Chordata > Mammalia > Rodentia > Muridae > Montemys > Montemys delectorum. The sequence goes on along the minus strand of JADRCD010218474.1, from coordinate 5,522 downwards.
AGCTGTCTGGAAATTTAAGCAATGGTTAATTAAGACTCTGCCTATGCTTCTCCTTCAGCTGCATGATTCCTCTGATAGGCATGAGGCAGCATAGACAACACACTATGTCAATTGCCTGCAGGAAGCAGAGTCACTGAGTTATTCAAGATGGTACTGTATCAAACATCTGCTAGACACATCAAAGAACCATCACACTCTTTTGTTGTTCTCATTTCTCCATTTGATCCTATTAAGCCATATGTGCAGCATGGAAGAATCATTAGTAGTATTTATTATTCCCATGTAAAAAATAACTAGGTGAGCAACAAGATTGGTTTGCCCAACATCAACATCAGGAACATTGGACACTCTAGAACTAGGATTTATATTTATAACTGACCTTCTTATAGCCCAGTACCGGGAATTATGCCTCTTGGTTTTTTGAGACAGTGTCTCTCCATGTAGTCCTGGGTGTCCTGAAGCTCAGTATGTAGACCAGGCTGGCCTCAAAATCACAGAGATCCACCTGCCTCCACCACAATGCCTAGCAATCAGTATTTTGTGAGACTGGAAAGATGGCTCTAGCTCTTTGAAGAATAGCTAAGAGCACTTCTTATTCTTCCAGAGGACCCAAGTTTGGTTCCTAGAACCAATGTCAGGTTTCCCACAGTTGCCTGTAACTCCAGCTCTTCTGATCTCCACGAGCTCTCCCATGTTAGCATATATTCCCACAAGCACACACAGAAACAAAAATAAAGTAAGTCTTTTTTTTAAGAAAAAAGAAAAGATTTATCAAACATAAAATATGAGCCTTATAGCAGAACAACAACTGGTCCAAATACAAAGAAACTGCCCACTGGGTGCCCAGCCTCGATAGATACAGGAACAAATAATTTCTGCACCTAACAGCTCAGAAGAGGAACCAAAGGATGGTTAAGAGCCAGAGGATGGAGAAGAGTTCTGTGAGACTATATCTCTTCTTTTTTCCTTTTTTTCTGCTTTACATTTCATTTATTTGTGTGTGTAGGTCAGAGGTTATCTCTCTTTTATCTTTTTTATTAAACTAATAAAATTTATTTTAAAATATACAACTCCATATTGATATTTTCAAGTCATCAAAATAATTTATAATAGTTAAATACTTCTTAAGTATACACAATACCTTCTGAAGCTAAAAGTAATATGCACTCAACCACTTTTTAAAATCTGTTTGAAACATTAAATGTGATAGAAGTAGAAAAAAAAGCTCTTATGAAGTTCTCTATGAAAGGAAATTGTCACATGTTCCTGATGAGATAGAAACCATTCCATCTCCAAGGGAGAATACTCAGAGTAACTGTGGCTTCATAGAATTAATTGGGTAGTGTTCCTTCTGTTTCTGTTTGTGGAATAATTTGAAGAGCATTGGAGAAAGTACCATCAGGTACTGCGAAGAGGGTGTGTTCTTTTGTTCTAGAATGAAATGTTCTACAGATATCTGTTAAATTCATTTGCTCTATAACTTCTGTTAGTTTCAATGTTTTTTAAACATTGTTTTTAACAATGTTTTTTAAACACTAACTTTGTTTAGTTTGTGTTTCCATGATCTGTCTATTTATAAGAGTCAGGTGTTGAAGTCTCCCACAATTATTGTGTGAGGTGCCATGTGTGCTTTTGAGCTTTAGTAGAATTTCCTTTATCAATGTGGGTGCCCTTGCATTTGAAGCATAGATGTTCATAATTGAGAGTTCTTCTTGGTATATTTTTCCTTTGATGACTATGAAGTGTCCTACTTTATCCTTTTTGATAACTTTTGGTTAAAAGTTGATTTTATTTGATATTAGAATGGCTACTCCAGCTTGTTTCTTGGGACCATTTACTTGGAAAATTGTTTCCCAGCCCTTACTCTGAGATAATGCCTGCCTTTGACACTGAGGTGCGTTTCCTGTATGCAGCAAAATGCTAGGTTCTGTTTATGCATCCAGTCTGTTAGTCTATGTCTTTTTCTTGGGGAATTGAGTCCATTGATGTTAAGAGATGTTAAGAAATAGTGATTGTTGCTTCCTGTTATTTTTGATGTTATTTCTATGTTTGGGTGGCTATCTTCTTCTGTGTTTGCTGAAAGAAGATTACTTTCTTGCTTCTTCTAGGGTGTAGTTTTGCTGCTTATGTTGATGTTTTCCATCTATTATCCTTTGCAGGGCTGGATTTGTGGAAATATATTGTGTAAATTTGTTTTTGTCATGGAATATCTTGGTTTCTCCATCTATGGTACTTCAGAGTTTTGCTGGGTATAGTAGCCTGGGCTGGCATTTGTTTTCTCTTCGGGTCTGTATGACATCTGCCCAGGATCTTTTAGCTTTCATAGTCTCTGGTGAGAAGTCTGGTGTAATTCTGATAGGCCTGCCTTTATATGTTACTTGACCTTTTTCCCTTACTGCTTTTAAAATTCTTTCTTTGTTTAGTGCATTTGGTGTTTTGACTATTATGTGATGGGAAGAATATTTTTCTGGTCCAACTTATTTGGAGCTCTGTAGGCCTCTTGTATGTTTATGGGCATCTCTTTCTTTAGGTTAGGGAACTTTTCTTCTATAATTTTGTTAAAGATATTAACTGGTCCTTTAGGTTGGGAGTCTTCACTCTCTTCTATACATATTATGCTTAGGTTTGGTCTTCTCATTGTGTTCTGGATTTCCTGGATGTTTGGAGTTAGGAACTTTTTGCATTTTGCATTTTCTTTGACTGTTGTGTCAGTGCTTTCTATGGTGTCTTCTGCCCCTGAGATTCTCTCTTGTATTCTGTTGGTGATGTTTGCATCTATGACTCCTGGTCTCTTTCCTAGGTTTCCTAACTTCAGGGTTGTCATCCTTTGTGATTTCTTTATTGTTTTTATTTCCATTTTTAGATTCTGGATGGTTTTGTTCAATTCCTTCACCTGTTTGGTTGTGTTTTCCAATTCTTTAAGGGATTTTTGTATTTCCTCTTTAAGGACGTCTAGCTATTTACTTTTGTTCTCCTGTATTTCTTTAAAGGAATTATTTATGTCCTCCTTAAAGTCATCTATCATCATCATGAGATGTAATTTTAAATCAGAGTCTTGCTTTTCTGGTGTGTTGGGCTATCCGAGGCTTGCTTGGTGGGAGAACTGGGTTCTGATGATGCCAATTAGCCTTGGTTTCTGTTGCTTATGTTTTTGCCCTTGCCTCTTGCCATCTGGTTATCTCTGGTGTTAGCTGGTCTTGTTTTCTCTGACTATGGCTTGTCCCTCCCGCAAGTTTGTGTGCTAGTACTGACCAGGGAGGAATTTGGGCATCGAGAGCTGTGCGCAGGGTCAGCTCCGGGTTGCAGACAGAAACAGGAAGGATCCTGTCCCTGGCTGTTCCTTGGTTCCTATGTCCTCTTTGGTCTGGGCAGGTCCCTCTTGGTCCAGGAATTTGAGCAAAAGTGGTGGTCTTACCTGTGCTCATAGGCTTTTTTGCACTCCTGGGAAACCAGCTCTCCCAGTGGTATTTGAGTATGGAGAGCTGTGGCACAGATCAGCTCCCAGTGCAGACAGAAACCAGAAGGATCCTGTCCCAGGATGCTCCTCAGTTCCTGTGTTCTGAGGGCTCTGAGTGGGTCCTCTAAGCAGAAGTGGTAGTCTTACCTGTGCTCACAAGCATGTCCACACTCCTGGGAGACCTGTTCTCTCCCAGTGGTATTTGGGTATAGAGCCCTGTGGTACATGATTTGAAACTATCTCTTAGAAATCACACAGATGCTACAAGATAGTCACCAAAAGAAGCCCCTAACAGTTACAAGTAACAGACACAATAATATGGAGAGCAGGACTCTCACAAGCTCCACCCCTAGACAAAGACCTACAGCTGACTGAAGACTGCTGAGAGAGAGAGAGTTAGCTTTCCCCCACAGATGAACACCTAATTGGTTATCCAACACCTAGTGATCATTCCTGACATCATATACATAAGAGCAACACTAAACAGATTCAGCAAGTGGCACATACATACTTGTACATAACACACAAATATAGATAACTAATAATCGAAAAAGAGAGGCCACAGATCTGAGAGGGAGTAAATGGAGGAAGACGTGGGAGGAGCTAGAGGAAATGACACCAGAGAGGTTGGAAGGAGAAAGGGCGATGAGGAAATGATGTAATTATATTTTAATTAAAATCTAGCCAGGCAGTGGTAGCGCGCATCTTTAATTCCAGCACTTTGGAGGCAGAAGCAGGTGGATTTCTGAGTTCGAGGCCAGCCTGGTCTACAGAGTGAGTTCCAGGACAGCCAGGGCTACACAGAGAAACCCTGTCTCGGGGGAAAAAAAACTTGGGAAAGAAGAAAATATGGATCTTTCAACCTAGGGCAATCCAATAATTTATTCCTTATTTGACAATATCTTTTTCTTAAACATCATATCCTGAGACAGGCAAAAGACACACACATGCCTTGAGAATCTTACCATGTGGTAAAAGACTGGGCAAAATATGAAAGTGCTTTCCACCTTCCACCTGAGGGATCCGATGGGCTAAGATTGCAGTAGGTACTGTATAGCCATCCGTGTTCTTGCCCTTGAGAGTCTGTTACTGGACGTGGAGAAGTTTTCCATCAGGAAGGTCCCAAAGCCCTGACCCCCACTGCTGATTTTAACTGATTCATTCTGGTTCTTGAGCTGCACTGCCAGCATCTTTAAATAGCAGACATTTCATTTTTTAATTATTGATATTTACTTTTCCTACAAGTAATCTTTTGTTCTATATCATAATGAATATATGAAATGAGTAGCTTAAAGATTCTATTCTGACAGGCAAGAGAAGTCTGACCCACAGCATAGACAACTTTATTGTCTGAGCTCAGGTCCCAATGTTGAATGTCAGCAATTTGTTGGGCTTGTGAATCTTTTCTGAACAATAGCAGTGAATGTGCTGTGCAGAGAGTCAGGTGCTGGGATATAATGACCAAGTGCACACAGCTCCACTAATGAGAAGACAGTCTACACAAACACAATTCAAGTAAATGGCAGTACCTGCTCCAATAGTAAAGAAACAGGCCATACCTGGACACAGCATTTCCTCAGGGACCCAGTGCTTGAATGGATATGGATACCATGAGGAGTGTCTAGAGAATCAACAGAGGGAAGCCATGACAGGCCCTGTGGGCCAAGGACTGCATACAAGGACAACAAGAAATCATTGCAGGGATTTTAATGAGGGTGGTAGGATCTCACTGAGGTTTGGGAAAATGGAAACCAAGCTGCAGAGAACATGGCTAGATGTAAAGGCACTGGAAGGGAGGCCATGCTGAGTACCCCAGGAAGGAGAGGATGGTGTGTAGAGAAAGAGGTAGCAAGGAGACAGAGAGAAGAGCTTGGTTTAAAAGATTGCTCTGAAATAGACTCTGCAGGCTTATGGGAGAGGCTCATTCATCTCCTGAAATCTGAGCCACTGGAAAGGTGTTTTGCTGGTGACTAGAGGAAGTAGTATCCATGGAGCAGTGAGTTTGGGGAAGCAGAGGAAGGCTGTATTGGGAAAGGTATGAGTTTCTTTTGTGTAGGATGACTCC